>JACXGM010000981.1:37776-60707 GCA_016801145.1 Umbra pygmaea | reverse complement strand
ATTCATGCAAATAGCCGGCTTCCCAAGAGTAGTAGGCGCAATGGATGGCACTTACATTAAGATCATTGCTCCCAGCGTCAACGAGAATGTTTATATGAATAACAAGAGTTACCACAGCATCAAGGCACAAGTTGAGTTTGATGCAGACTACAACACTTTGGATGTGGTACCCAAATGGCCTAGGTCTACCCATGACGCGCGATATTGAATGAAAGTGGCCCGAAGCAGCTGTTTGAAAGGCACTTTCTGCCGCCAGAGGATACCCGCTCGTGGCTGCTGGGGCAGTAACAGGTGCCCTCGGGGCAACTACTGGAGCCTAAGGGGACTAAACAGAGAGCTAGCGGGGTTAGCCCTCAGACAGGGGGCCCTGGGTGACGGACCACTGCCCTGAACCTGAGAGCTAGGGTGGCTACATATACTAGCCTGTAAGCTAGCGAGGCTCCCTACACTAGCCTGAGACCTAGTTTGCCACATGTGAGAGCTGGCCTGAATGCTATGGGGGGTATTAGCCTGTAACATAGAAGCACAGCTGGGAAAGCTAAGGGAGCTAACCTGTGGCGTAGGAGTGGATGGGGGTGACTGGATCACCTTCGTGGAAGGAGTGACGGCCATCTGGGGCAGAGGGAATGGCGGTGTTGTGAAGCCCTTCTCCGGGAACGGTACCAGGCACATGCCTTCTTGCTGGGCTTCCATAAGATGCTGTCGAAGGTGCTCCACGAACAAGGGCTCCTCCTGATCCATCCGCCGAAACCTCCGTGTACCCAGCCAAGCCTCTAGGAACCTCTGGTTCCAAACCTCCTCCTCGCATCCACCACTGTTCCTTCGCTGTCTCATTCTTTAAATGGTTGTTCAATCTGTCACATTTCCTCCGATGAAGTGAATGGAGAGAGACAGGCGCGAAGGGTTTGCAATAATCCAATGGCTTTATTACCAAAGACTCCGAAAAACAAACAAACACTGCCACGTGGGGCTAAACGAAACACTCAGGAGCAACCATGACATGGAACACGTAACAGGGTACATTGAACGACAAGAGACAAGACCAAACACTAAACCTAAATACACTTACTAACGAAGACAATGTACAACACCTGGACATGGAAATTAACTAAACCGTGATCTATTGGGTAACTAAAACATGTGACAAGACAAGGGAGTGAGGGGCGGGAACCTAAACCCAAAACAAAGCACACCGGGAGACATCTCAAGACAAAACAAGGCAAGGCACAAAAGGGACACTAGGGGGAACCATTACATCACACACTGGGAAGCAACTAAAAGGGAACATGAGAACTGAACATAGAAACATCACACCATACCTGGGGGAGAACCTATATACATTAACACACATAACAAAACAGTACAACTAAACCACCGTATAACACTGAATGAAAACTAACAAAACCTATACACAAGAGACATGGAACAGAAAGTAAAAAGGAGAGTAAATCCCAACCCTTTCTAGGCTGGGTGTGACACCTACCACTGCATGAAAAGTGGGATTTTCGTCCCTGTAAACGCCCGGAAATCTCCCTAATTTACGGTAGTTAATGACAGTTTACAGCCTGCAAACGTCGCGTTCGTCTGTGCCACATATTGACGGAAATGAACCGTGACGTATGTGGAGAGCTCGCGGAGGGCCCTAATGGCTCTAATTTGCATATGAATAGCAGCAAAACCGCGCCTGGACAGAATTTCCTCACTCAGAGCTAATGGTTCTACTTAACATATGAATAGAAGGGAAACCGCGCCTGGCCAGAATGTCTGGCATGGCTTGAATTCCCTCACTCAGTATTGGATGAAACCACGACTTTTAAACAAGAAAATCACTCATGATTGGTTGGCAGATCTGTCGCTATTGGTCACCCTGGGTCATTATAACTGTAAATCCCAATAATAAAATTCACATATATATATTAATATGATAGGCTATACATATTCAATATAATAGCATATGTCATTGTTATCCTATGGACTATACCATTATTACTATCAAGGACATGAATGAATATATTGAGCAAAGGAAAATTATTTAGTTTATTCAAAGAGCTTTATTATCACAAACGCAAACACAACTATGTACAAAGCATAGGAGATCTGCCTACACAAGAAATGGGAAGCTCAGGAAACAGAGCCCAAAATCCTACAGCACGGCGAAGTGTCGGTCTGCCGACTCAGAGCTGTAGGTAACTAGCGGCATTCTGTCTGAATTGGGTCATTTTGCAGACATCTGTGGTGCGTTGTGGTGCCCTGTACTCTGGAATCGCTGTAAAATCAATAAACACAATCAGCACAACATATGGACACCACATCTATTAATGCATCTGAAAAATAGTCACATTGACCAAAAAAATCTATTCTAATCCAATAGTCTTACCCTCTTTCTTCTCGATCGACTCCGAGCTGAACTTTTCGCTTCTGCCGCTGGTTGTTCGTACCTGGAGAGCCTGCGTACTGTCTCGTAATATGTCTTACACACAGCTGAAAAACAATTAAATGAGAGTGCTATGAATAAAAAAAGTAAGTCACAATAAAAGTTAATTACACACAAACAAACAAAATGCACGGTTAAGCTTGGTATATATAAACATACCCATTTCCTTATACAGAAGAATGAAAGCATATTTTTTAAATCTTACCCGTGCTCCGGTTCGTAGCGCCTACAATTTGTCTCTGATTTGTGAAGACAACGTAGCTACTGCTTCCTGTAAATTACAAGACCAAAAAAAAAAACTTTTATAAAACAACTTACACTGGATCTGCTCACTTACTCTTCTACAAAGCTACCAGTCTACTTCTAGCTTGGGCTACTTAAAAAAGCTTATATACATATTCTTACCGAAATCTTGGGATCTTTCACCAGTCTTCTCTTCTTAGAGTTAGTATCTTCCACACTGATTTTCGACTCCAACCTATCCTCCACCGACACCAACCTGGAATGTACTACGGTGAACTGCTTATTCACCACGACAGTAAGCTTACGAGACAGCCCACTGATAGCATTCACGGTTAGACGTCAACAGTTCCGCCCACAGCATACTTCGGATGTAAGAATACAATAACATTTCTCAATTGACAATTGGAGTATAAGCCTTAAAACCAGCTACGACATGACTAAGCGATTGCATATGCACATATAGACGCCAAATGTTCATGGAACACCAACCTTGTTTTTTTGATAAATATGTTTATTTTATTTGCATGGTGACAAACTCGTGGTTACCATGGAAATGTTAACTGAGGCCGCAAAAAGGCTTTGTGTAGGTTCATAGATTATATGTGTATGCTGGACAGATGCTTTTTTTACAACACTTTTCCTGGATGAAATTGAGTTAATTGCATCCATCATAGTCTGCAGTTTCATAATATTATCTTATATCCAAGCTGTTTGCCATAGTTTTAAAGTAATCATGAAAACAACAACTTATTTTAGTTTTTTTCACCCTGCCTGCTCTTAATACATTCATGGCCTGCTCCTTTCAATACGTATTAAGATTCTAAACCATCAACTACGTCACAATGGCAAATATACTAGCATCAGCAAACGTTCTTTGTGTATTTTAAATGGATCTTCTGAGAATGAAATGTAATATTCAAACCATCTTTAAACACTGAAAACATGGAAGTCACAAGACTGAAGAAAATACCTTGGCGCCTCTGTGAACATTGCAACACTGAACTCTGTCATCCACAGTATTTTGACCACAGAAATCGCTATTTCAAAAATTGAGTTTAATAACAATAAGTTAATAATAAATTGAATAACAACAATAGGACAATTGAAGTCCAGATTGAGGCAATTTCAGAAGAACCAACATCTTCATATGCCATGGACATGTGAATATGGTGCTGAATTTGCCAGTGTTTTACTTGTTAATGTTGTGTCAAAAGGTACTGCATTCAAACATGTCATTGCACAACTGCACATTGACTTCATCCCCATCCGGACAGACATTTTTATGGGAAGCCAATAGAAGTTTGGCGCTTTCAGAGAACAGACACATCATACCCAGCATAATTTCTGCCTGTTGAGCGAATTGTTGGTAGATGTGTGGTTAACACATCCACTGTGCATTTAAACAAGACCAAAGAAAATGTTACTGTAGTCATGCCAATATGGACAGACCAAAGAAAAGGTTACTGTAGTCATGCCAATATGGACAGTGGTTGAGCTCTAGGAGACTGTGATGTTGTTTGCATGGAATGCACATTTTACCTTTGTGGAAAAGCCTGATTTTAATTGTTAAAATGAATTAAAGAGTCTATAATTAGGCTATACTGAAGCAGATCTATTTATACTAGAGATTTTCTTAAATTGAAGTTAATACCTTTTAGAAAAATGTTACCTGGGGTAAAACTCCCCCTGCTACCCTGATTTGCATTTGAATAGCTCACAGCATTTTCATTTACATGTTAAAGCCTCCCCTAGAATTAGAGGGAGGAGGGTCATTAGGGGGACAACTGCCAAGCAAGGACCACGTACAATTTACGGCAGTTTTCGGTGTTGCATGCAAATTTCCGTGTGCAGTCATAAACCTGAAATTCCATGACAATCTACAGTGCCGCTTACTGACGAAAATCCCACTTTTCATGCAGTGTACGTGTTTCATCCATCTGCCGACGGTGTCACCGTTTCTCATTTCACCCGTTTTTGTGTGTACGCCTGGGTCAGAGTTGCCGTGAAGGACAGGCACATTTTCCCATCAAGTTTGCTTTTTATAAATCCCAATTATTGCGTAGAGAGCTGCATACGTCTTCTTTTGTGCGTACGCCACGTTTATAAATGAGGCCGCAGGTGACTGTGGGGGCCATTTTAGTACAGTGAACTCATTGTCATGTTCAAGAAACCAATTTGAAATGATTCGAGCTTTGTGACATGGTGCATTATCCTGCTGGAAGTAGTCATTAGAGGATGGGTACATGGTGGCCATAAAGGGGTGGACATAGTCAGAAACAATGCTCAGGTAGGCCGTGGCATTTAAACGATGCCCAATTGGCACTAAGGGACCCTAAAGTGTGCCAAGACAACATCCCCCACACCATTACACCACCACCACCAGCCTGCACAGTGGTAACAAGGCATGATGGATCCATGTTCTCATTCTGTTTACGCCAAATTCTGACTCTACCATCTGAATGTCTCAACAGAAATCGAGACTCATCAGACCAGGCAACATTTTTCCAGTCTTTAACTGTCCAATTTTGGTGAGATGTTGCAATTGTAGTCTCTTTTTCCTATTTGTAGTGAAGATGAGTGGTACCCGGTGGGGTCTTCTGCTGTTGTAGCCCATCCGCCTCAAGGTTGTGCATGTTGTGGCTTCACAAATGCTTTGCTGCATACCTCGTTTGTAACGAGTGGTTATTTCAGTCAAATTTGCTCTTCTATCAGCTTGAAGCAGTCGGCCCATTCTCCTCTGACCTCTAGCATCAACAAGGCATTTTCGCCCACAGGACTGCCACATACTAGATGTTTTTCCCTTTTCACAACATTCTTTCCAAACCCTAGAAATGGTTGTGCGTGAAAATCCCAGTAACTGAGCAGATTGTGAAATACTCAGACCGGCCTGTCTGGCACCAACAACCATGCCACGCTCAAAATTGCTTAAATCACCTTTCTTTCCCATTCTGACATTCAGTTTGGAGTTCAGGAGATTGTCTTGACCAGGACCACACCCCTAAATGCATTGAAGCAACTTCCATATGATAGGTTGAGCAGATAATTGCATTAATGAGAAATTGACCAGTGTTCCTAATAATCCTTTAGATGAGTGTAGATATTTTATTGTCTTTGACTGTACATTTTGTTTATTCCATAAAAAATGTGTTGTTCTTTGCACTGCTTTGCTTTATTTTGGCCAGGTCACTTTTGTAAATGAGAATCAGTTTTCAGTTGGCCTACCTGGTTTCGTAAAGGTGAAATTTTTTTTTTTACAAATGTGTCACCTGTTTCCTAAAGCCCTTCCTCTGTTTTCCCCCACATAACTGTCTCCCTAGCCTCTGCTTCCTACTGTCCTGTCAAAGAAATAAAACAAATCATAACACAATATATACCAGCCGCGGTCGGTGGATCTCAATTGGGGAGGACGGGCTCGTATTACGCTCGGGACCGGAGTGAATGGAATGGTGGTCAAAACAAAAAAAACACTGGGTTTTGTGCGTTGCGCACCATTCCATTCACTCCGGTCCCGAGAGTAATACGAGCCCGTCCTCCCCAATTAAGAACCACCGACCGCGGCTGATATATACCCATAGAGAGCTGATGTGCTGTTATACAAGGTAAGAGGTTTATGTATAGGTGGGCCAGAGTGACTATACAAATAGGATTGATTACAAACTGTAGAGTTTTAAAATTATAGAAATTGTTTTTATTCACATATACTGTCTCCATCCATTTCCAAACCACATGTCCCTAAATGCTGTTTCCTTATTTGCTGGCAGGTAAAAGCATTTACGGCAACCAATTTTCTGATGAAAACTTCAAGCTGAAGCACCTTGGAGCAGGTTGGGTCAGTATGGCTAACGCTGGCCCAGATACCAACGGCTCCCAGTTCTTCATCACTGCCACCAAGGCTCCTTGGCTGGATGGGAAGCATGTGGTGTTTGGAAAGGTCCTGGAAGGCATGGTATGTGAAGTTTCACATTGTGTTGTTACAGTTTGAATAACTCTTTGTTTCTCCTGAAATTGAAAAAAGATTGTCACACACACATGCTTGTTTTAATATTCTTGTGCAGACTTTTACGAAGCCTGCTAATGTAACGACCAGCCCAGTGAGGGCTGCCGTTATAACATGGACTGAGCATGAACTCTTCTACATGCTTAGTTGAATTTATTTGTTTTGCAAAGCACTGAATAACAGTACAAAACGCTGAAATTAAACTAAACATATAGAATAGTTAATGTTCAGTCCATGTTAACGTCATTCTTACAGCTACCCAGCAAAATGTTTTCACTTTGCATGATTTTACACTATACATGAGGTATACAAAACTATTGTGATTATTTGTCGTTCCCCATACACTGAGGTGATACACAATGGTATTATTGCAGGATAATCTTTACATATTCTCATGTTTTTTTCAGTCTGTGGTGCACACCATTGAGCTCCAAGACACCAATGACCAAAATCTGCCCTACACAGAATGTGTAATTGTAAACAGCGGGAAGATCCAAGTCAACGAGCCTTTTATTGTGGAGGTAGAGGGTTGGTAGGGTGATTACGTAATGTCAATACGGTACTTAGTTCCCTTTATGCAAAGACATGTTATGCATTGGTTGTTTATCACTAATGCAAATGTTCAGCTCTCTAATGAGCATACTTATTAACGGAAGTAAAACTGAAACACAAGATGTCATTTTTGATTAATGCATAACACTGTTCTACAACTTAGTCATTTTATCAGATACTCCTATCCAGGGTGATTAGGGTCTTGCTCATGGACAAATCAGCAGTGCTGTTCTCAAATGCTGCCGTTTAGGATTTGATCCAGCCACCATTTTGTTATTGCTCTGATGCTTTAAGAGCTAGGCTACCTGTCCCTTGTGTTTTATCAGTTGTTTGTTAACTTACACTACTTGCCAAATTATTTACCTATAATTGCCAAATTGATCAGTATGTCATTTTCACTATCCACTCAGCACTTTGTCATGCTAAGCTAATATGCTTTTTTAAAACTGAATATTGATGCAAATGACTATGTGATGTCATTACAACAATTGCATGTTATAAATATCTGAATAGGTCTGACTATGGGTTCTCTGACTTTCCCTGGACCTCCTGCACGAATCTGCACAAATTGACATGGCACTGCACGGGATTTGGGATAGATAAGTCGAATTATCTACCTTGTCACATTGCTCTCCAGCCACTCTTTGTGTGCAGATCGGGTGCCTGGAAGTTCAATTGAGGAAGTATAGTTGGTGAGCATAATCATCCCCCACTTGATCTGAATAAGGCTTCATGTTGGATGAGTAGTGTTGGATGAGCAGTGTTGGATGAGCAGTGTTGGATGAGCAGTGTTGGATGAGCAGTGAAAAGAATGACAGAGCTGCTGACAAGGCAGCGTTAGTGTGAATCGGGAGGGGATAAATGTGTGTGTGTGTGTGTGTGTGTATATATACTGTGTGCACAAGTATTAGGCAAGTTGTATTCTTGAGGATTTATTTTAATATTGAACATCTACAGTGCTCTCGGTCAATCCAAAATGTAAATAAACCTCAAACCTGAATATTTAAATAAAAGTGAAGTTTTTGCTTTCTTTTGAGAATATCTGTATCTGTTTTGAGAATAATTATTTAACTAAATGAAAAATTTCCCAATCTCACTTGTTGATATCCATTTATTACAGTGAGAGTAAACAACAAATTTACAAATTAACATTGCTGACATTTCAAAACAAATCCATTCATGGAGTCTGTCAGTTTCTTGATTTGTTGACTATCAAGTTTTTGTGCAACAGCAACCACAGCCTCCCAGACATTGTTCAGAGATATGTACTGTTTTCCTTCACCGTAAATCCAAGGTTTAAGAAGGGACCACAACTCTCAATAGGGTTTATGTCAGGTGAGGAAGGGGGCCATGTCATTATTCTTTCATCTTTAAGGCCTTTACTGGCTAGCCACGCAGTGGATTACTTTGATGCATGCGATGGAGCATTGTGCTGCATAAAAATCATGGGTCTTCTTGAAAGATGCAGACTTTTTTCTGTACAACTGCTTGAAGAAAGTGTCTTCTAAAAACTGGCAGTAGGTTTTGGGATTCCATCTTCAACCCGAAAAGGTCCAACTAGCTCATCTTTAATAATACCAGCCAATACCAGTACCCCACCTCCACCTTACTGGCGTCTGAGTCGAAGTGGAGCCCTGTCCCTGTTACTGATCCAGCCGCAGGCCTATCTATCTGGTCTGTCAAGAGTCACTCATCTCATCAGTCAATTAAACCTTTGAAAAATCTCTCTCCATATTTCTTGGTCCAGTCTTCACATTTCAACCTAGGTGTCTGTTCAGTGGTGGTCATTTTCAACCTTCCTTACCTTGAGCACTGAACACCTTGTACTTCTGGGCACTCCAGGTAGGTTGCAGTTCTGGAATATGCCAGCACTAGAGGATAATGGTTTCCTGGTAGCTTCACATTTCTTTTCCCAACACAAAGTTTGATGGTTCTGTGATCACGCCCCAATATCTTAGCAATTTCAAGAGTGCTGCATCCCTCTGAAAGACACTTTAACATTTTTTTTTTACTTTTCTGAGTAATTTATCTTTTTTTGGGCCCATTTTGCCTGAGGAACAGAAGCTGCCTAATAATCATGCACACCTTGATATAGGGTTTTGATCTCCCTAGGCCACATATTTTGCATAGTTATTGTGTTTAATCATATATCTATGAGATCTCAAATTGTCAGGGTTAATATGATAGATGTAGCAGGCCACAAAGTTATTTGAAAAATAACTGGTAAATTTCATAGAAAAATAAATTCAATGTAAAATATACATGTATCTCTACTGAGTTTACAGTTCCATTTTAGCAACAGTTCTTTCTATTTGTCTAGATGTAGATTTGACATTGTTAGTGAATATTGTATTCCATTATTAGGTTTTTAACTATCTGAATCAGTACTTCTGAGCAACCACATCACATAATCAATTAATATAATTTATTATTTGTACAGCAATAATAGTGGATAGACATGCCAACAAATTTATTTTATAATAAAATGCTGTTGTTTGAATGTCTGTATTTGTACTGGGTTGTTTATATTGACTTGAGTCTTCAGTGGTTTTATATTTTCATACAGTAATTACCGGTGAATTTACTTGTTCATCAATGAATGCAATCAGAAAGAGTCATTCTGCACTGAAGAAATACTAGAGAATATCAATGAATGGGTAGGGGATGAATTCCTCCATGGTAAATATGATATGTATGACCAATAATGTGTGATGAGCCAGTTGAACTCTCGGGCATTCGAATGAGGATCTCGTCCAGGTGTTGAGGTTGACAGAAGATTTGGGTACGTCATAGGGATGCAAAATAAGGAGAACACGGTGTGTGATTTGTTTACTCTTCTCCCATGTCTCTACCCTGCCAGGACTTGAGGAAGAAAAAACCCATGGATACAAAGGTCAGAACATGAGGGAAGATCTCATGAGAGCCATGAAACACGCAGAAAGTCTATTCTCCCTCCTTCTTTCCCTCCAGCTGAAATAAAATGCTAACTTCCCTGATAGCAAAGTAGCTTGAAATCTATATAATTTACAAAAATTCAACAGGCTTCTTCATATGCCACATATTTCAGTGGATAAATAATCTTGATAAAGGAGAAAGGCTCACTAATGGGGATATACCGGTATACAAAATGTTGAGAAATCTTAGATAAATAAGCATTTTTTTCTATGGAATATCACTGGAATCTTTCATTTACACTTGTGATATGAGCCCAACACTTGATATTATGTTTTAAAGTTTAGTGTACTTCTATGTTTTACAATGGCCTCCATGCAACATCTCCATCGCAACTGGTTCTAATGTATTTTCTGTACTACATTCCCACTGGTCTCAACATTATTATTTATTGTTTTTATTTGACCTTTATTTATATCAGTCTCCCAAGGTCTATTTATTCACAGCTGAGCCCTGTGTAAACAAATAAAAATAAAAAACAGAATCAAAGGAAACATAATTAAGAATAACAATTCCATTCAACAGAAAACTGTTCATTTAGAATTCATTTGAACTACCCCTAAGGAATCAAAGCATAAGCTTAAAACATTCCAAGAGTGAGGGGCCTGGTAGACAAAAGCAATTTTCCCCAGCGCTGTATGAGCCCAAGTATGTCTAACTAACCAGTTATTTGAGCAAGCTAGATGTCCACTGATGAAGTATTATTTGTGTTTAGTGAATCTGTAGTGTGAAACTGTGGTTCTGAACCATAGAAATAGAATAAATATAGAATGGCCATTCCAATTCAAATCAACATTGCAGAATGGCCAGAGCATCAGCCATTTTTATGTGTACCATTCAAGAGAATGTCTAATAAGGGGAGAACTTCCACTCTCGGGAAAACCGTTTGGTACAATGAGGCCTTATATGAAGAAAATGGGCTGTCTGTAGACGGGCTCTGACCATTCCGTTTCAAAGATCTAGCGACCTACTTCCGCATTAAACCGATTTACGGCAATTCATGGACTCACTAGTAAGTGTTGCAGCAGGAACGGAGTAGTCAGCTGCGCTAACATATCTCCGTAGCCTGCCTTGTTGGTGAAGAGGAAGTGGAGAGTTCTGGATTGAATTGCTTCATAATTCTATTGGTTATTCTTCAAAATAAATGCAATAAATGCTAATGTTACAATATTCTATAACTGAAACTCCCAATCTAGTGAGTGCGACACACTTTATGGCCCCAGTGATGCGTGTTGTCACTGTGACAACTAACAACAATTGCCATTTTGTTGTGTACTAATCAAATGACCACACCAACCAGTTTAATTGCTTTCTATTAATTATATTTCTTTGTTTTGAACCATCTCTCAGTGATTGGGTGTGTAATGATAGGTTTGGCCATGCAGTGTATCCACAAGAGTGCAAAACAGTCCAATGTGAACTGAGTAAGAGCAGTCCCAGAGCTGGTTGGGAATATATGAAAGGATAAAGGGGAGGTGGTCTGGAAGTTGTCTTTGTCCATTGTATGGCTGGAAGAGGCTGTGAATGATGACAGGCTTCATTATCAACAATACTGGGCAGCATGCAGTGCTCCCCCAGATCCCTCATAGCAGGATGATGGGACAGTATGCTGGAAAGATCAAGAGCAGACAAATCAGCATGGCAGAAACAAAGATATTACCATAGAACCATACAGAACAGGGCAACTTCCTTCGTGCAACTAAATGTACTGTCAATTACTGTACATATTTAAAGAATTTGTTCTCATGTGATGTTAGAAATACATTGTCATGCAAAGCCATGTTGTAGTTTTAACACTGCCTGGCAGAAGGCATATTCCCACTAGAGACTGGGGCTCAGTCACTCAGTCCTTCCTTTGTTCTTTCTGCCAGTCTTCACCTCTGTTTCCTACTGAAAATGTACAAATATCCAAGGGTGTAGGAACGAGTTCGATTTTGGGGGGGACACCATATATATATTTTTAAATTGTTCTAATTAATGGGGGGTCACATTCTCATGTCACATTGGGGGTGACATGTCCCACCCGTCCGCCCCTGTTCCTCTGCCCTTGCAAATATCATTCAGATAAATTGTCTGAACAAAAGAAATACAATACTGTATTCTCACATCACTCAAATGGCTCAAATAAAAATTACATTGGCTGATTATGTTAACTTGTATCATATACAACAGAAATACAGAGAGTTTTGCAACCATTTTTCAGTTTGGATGTGTTTATGATCCAGTGGTCAGAACTATTATCACAGTAGATATTAAACAAAGGTTAAATAAAGGAAATCACTCCTCTGGAAATCCCAGAATTTGTGTAGTTTCGACTAAGTATCTGATAAACTAGTCATAAGGGTGCTAGCTCCGGCATCATTTGATAATATGGAACGGATACAGTATCCTTTAGAATTGGTTTGAAAACCATAATTGTAACATTCCACAGTCATCAGCCAGTTCAACTACATTCACATACTATAGGCTATACACATTAGTGATTGCTATTAAAAGCCGTTATGGCTAGGCTTCATTTGGCTGTGTTGTCAAGCATTGAATAAACTCATACAGAGTGGGCTACTGAAAAGCTCTTCATGTCCCTCTACAGATTTCTGACAGTGAAATCATTTGCAGATCTCCTCTCAGTGTCGGCCATATTGACTTATTAGTAATGACAGTGTCTCACCCTTTTCTACACTGACAATTATCACCGACTGCTCCTGTGCACCCGGCTACAATTATGCTCCGTATTATCATATTGACACTTCTGACAGCCTTTCAGAAAATGTGAAGGTTTCCTATGCTATAGTTATAAGTATCCATACACTTCATTGTACTTTTTAGCCAATAAATAAATCTAAATGGCTGGTAATTTTCTGGATTTCTGCCTTTTTTTTTTTAAAACAATATTTTTGATGATAAAAGGATCGATTTGTATATCCACTCAACTCATGCTATTTAATTAATGTTCATTAAGATGTTTTACACTATATTGATATTAATCCTATGGTTAAAGTTAAGTGAATTAACAATATTCTTCCATGCCTAAAATACTATGCTAAGTAAATAGACGGTACACATACGGAAAACATACTTTTTGGTAAATAAAAAATACACCTGTGAGTGTGTGCATTTATTATTAGAACCCTTTTTTCCTTGCTTTCCATTAGCTTTCAGTTGTGTGGCATAACACACAAAATCATTACTGTACGTTTCCATCTCTTTAAATTGGGAGGAGGACAAAAAGTGGGTCACATTGATCGTCTTCTCTGGCCATAGCACCTTACCACCATGCATCACCAATTGTCTGAATTTTTCTCTTTCAACGGTTAAAATATGGTCACAAATTTACAAAAGGAACTTGTTCTCTTTTGACCCTTGTGCAGTACCATCACTCGGTGGAAAACATTGTGAAAATATCAAAGGGAAGCAGCTTCGACAGGGGAGCGGTATAAACAGCCTAATGATTTCCCTTGAGTTTCCGCCAAGGAGGAGTGTCACAGAAACGGGCATAAATGGTGACATATCCTCACTTAGGATCCCAGAGAAATCGAACACTGTGACACTCCCTTTTCAACTTGGGCTTCCTCATCAGCCAATTACTGCGGTAAGTGAAGAGCGCACTCACATCTCGACGAGAGAGCCACTAACCTTCTGAGATTATGACTGTGTACACTGCCAAACGGGCCACAATGCACAGGCTTCAGCGCCACCATGCCCAAAGGAGCTATTTAGAAATGAACAGAGGATTCTTTACAGCAGATCCAGATCACACCTCCATCTAGCTTTTTTTGTGGCAGCTGCCAGACAGAACAAATACCCACAGGGTTTTTATCTGCACTTGAATTGATGGGAACCTATAAACAAACAAAACTATGTATTTAAAAATTATTCCTGTTAACTAAAAAAACTGAAAATCAAAATGTGTAGTGGGAAAAAAAATTGTATGTACAGACATGGAGGATGGATGAAAAAAGTTAGGTGGACGATCACTGCAATGTTTAATCATTAAGATGAGCAGTTGGCATGGGAGCCATTGTGTTAAATGTATGCATCACAGCACATAAACTGGATTCTAGGCTCAGAACACAGAAAAGAAAAGCTGCTTAATAAATCAGGAGATACTGAGCTATAAGTGCTTTCCACCTGAAGGCATTGAGAGGAGGAGGTTCACCTCTTCACACAATCACACATAAACTAGGCACAGTGAATTTGTCAGCTAGATCCCAGCATGGACATGATATAAAATGTTATGTTATGTTACATTATTAATATGTTTTTATTTCACCATTGTTTAACCAAGCACCAATTCTTATTTGCAGCATTGACCTGGGAGCATTCAGGGTTTACTGTCCTGCTGAAGAACAGAATGACAAAGCTTGGTGGTTGACAAAAATGTTATATGTATTGGTCAAGTAAGGCTTTATGAAATTCAAAGACAATGGGCCCTATCTTGCACCCGGCGCAATGCAGCGCAAAGTCTGAACGGAAGTGTATTTCCTAAGACCGACGCGGTTGTCAATTTCCCATCAGGTGCCCGCGTTGTTTAAATAGCAAAAGCACCTGCGCCTATATTTGCGCCCATGTGAGTGCTGGTCTAACAGGGAGGTGTGTTCAGGATAATTGTGGGTGTATTGCTATCGTGAGGCATCAGAAAGTGATCACGCCATTGACCAACAAAAACCTGGTCTAAGTCAATGGCAGCACGTTATAGTTATTTTAACAGAAAATTAGTCAAATGCACCTATGGCATAGGCACAGCGCGTGCACACTATGCTTGTTGCACACACACAGGGAAGCGCAGCAGCACACGAACATGCAAAATATTACAAATAAAAATCTTACGGTGCAAATCCGCCATCATAATAGCAATGCACGAAAGGTACAAACGCGCCTGGCTCTTAAAGGGAATGGGAGATTAACCTCTGATTGGCTTATTGCATGTTACGCCCAAAACACGCCTATGAATTAATGAAGACACTTAGTACAACCCTTTTAGACCATGCGCCTGGCGCATGGAACCTTTAATCCGCTGTCAAAATAGCAAAAGTGGATTTGGAAATGCCCAAAGCGCACTTGCGCCATGCGCTTCACGCCATGCGCTTAGATCGTTAAAATAGGGCCCAATGTGTGTGTGTGTGTCAGATACTGGGGTCCTGTCAGAAACCTGTGAGATGCCATAAACCCTAGGCCACCTTCCCGCCCCAACAAGGATCAGGATGTTATTCAGTTTAATTCACAACCTGCTCAATAGTATCCACAACAATTGTGTTTTAGAGAGGAATTCACTGGAAACAGCTACTCCAAAATCATTTTGGCCTTTTTATATTTTATTTTTGTCTTAGCAATAGATGTATGGTTGTAAAAAAGATGAATTTAGCTTTACAACAACTTTCAGTGTAGCACAGCAAAATAACAGTCAAACAAGAACCCAAAATATTCTCTGAAACCCTACATGTATGAAGCTGCTGTGGTTTTCAGGCAGTATTCGTCTCACTAATGTTTCAGCTCCGCAGTCGTGCACTGTGTGGCCTGTGCTTGGAGAAAGAAGCACTCCACTCCCTCTGAAACTAATTAAATGGTAAGTCGAGGAGGGGAGAGAAAGGGAGATGAAAATGGCCGGGAGTGGAGTTGACGCTGAGAGACGAGGGCTGTGGATGAGCTCTCTCTTAGCTCTGGGAGGCCCAGTCAGCCGAGAGACAATGGATACTCCACTGGCCTCTAACTTACCTGAGCGTCAAGGCCTCATTACCGCCACATCATTAGAGGATGATTTCCGTTCAATCACTGCTTTTGCCCCTAAATTGACAATTGAATTGGTCAATATTCAGATTTCTATGATAAATCACATGAAATTTGCAGTACGTCTGTCTTTTTTTTATTTTAGAACAAAGAAGGTATTAGAGTAGGATAATCCTATATCTTTGCTTTAAATCACCTTGGAAAAGGTCCATGTTTAATCAATTTGGATTAAAACACTATACAGCAATGCCAAAGAAATAGCCATACAGAATCAATTATGGTTCAGGCTTAAAAAGGAAAAGTTTAAGCTAGATTTCTTTATATTATGGTAAATTTGTTGGTCAATTTTGGTCAAAGTAGCTTGCCAATTAACTGAACATATCTAAATTGAACTATTTATGTGTAGTTTTCCAATGTTCAATCTAGCAGTTTATTATAACAAGGCTGAGATGTCCTAAATTCTCTATCTACCAATCAGGGTTGTTTGTGTCGGCCCTCTAGTGCCCTATGTCAATTGAAGAAGCAAGCCAAAGTAGACTATAAAAACATTTCACACATCTGTCTCTTCCTGGCATAATTAATATAATTTTTCATGACGATAATAGTGAACAAAGAGTGCTTCCCTTTTTGCTGGATATAGCCTATATGACAAGAGAGTAGGTACAGAGTGGCCCGGTATTGCCCAACCTACCCCCAACTCTTCTACAGGACTCTGATCAATAACAGCTGAATGCCATCTGCTTGGGGCAGCAGAATGCCACCAGAGGTCCACGCTATGCATCTTCCCCTATTGAAAGGTTATTTTTATGCGAGTAAACAATTCATCCTCTGGCCGCGTGCTTGATGCTCGTTTACCACTGCCGATCAATACAATATGCAAAACAGGAGGAAAAAATGGAATCCTGAGAGTGAACCTGAAGACGAGGTGACGGCAAATCGATTCCCGACCACTAAACTCTGACACATGGTCAGGATGTTTTATAGCCGGCAACTCAAAGGATGCTCAACTGTCCTCCAAATGTTAAAAATGTTTTGTCATTCCTAACATGCCCTAAACCTGCAATTCTTTAAAAAACAAATGCCAACGAACATGGCTAAGTTGTGTGTTATTTAATTTAATTGAGATAGTTACAGGTCAGGAGCTGTGCAAAATATTTGAGTAGATCTAAAGATTGTCCCCTTTGGAACAAACTTCTCAATCTTTTCTTTGCTTAACAGGACAGTGGCACTAGTCATACTGCTGTTGGTCTGGCTGTATTTGAATCCCTACCGGTTTACAGAGGAGGGGGTTTTGGCAAGAAGCAAGTGATTGGCATGGCGAGATGATGCGTGTGTTTGGGGGCATCATCGCTGTGATCTCGGCTGTCTGACCCACAGCACAGGCGTTGGGGGAGACAGATTTTTCCAGCACACGCTCTGCTGGCCACACTGAACCTGTTACAACTCCGCAGGGGATTGTTCGCCTCTTATTAGATTTTCTACAGCACAGCCATTAGTGATAAATGTACTGGTGTATTCACTGTCAAGTTAATCAATGCTGCCAAAGTTTTGTTGACCTAACAGCGATCCATAAAGCAAGCCAGCTTTTTTTTCGCCCCCACTATGACAACTCTGTCCACCATGGGGTCTAAACAAGGCTGATTCCCCTTCAAAGAGGGGAGCACATTTTGAAGCACTGTCTACAAATTGAAATACTGTCTTTAAAAGCATCCAATTGCTGTGATGCTTCGGCTGTCTAAGAAATTGTTTTAAACCGGAGTCACTCATATAAATCCGGTTTGATGGTTAAAACACTGGTAAATCGATAACTTCACAGATGATAGAACGTTGTCAAGTAAGAGAGTGGGGAAAAAAACATGCAATTGTCTTGATAGCAAAACCCTTATTTCAAGCAGCGATGTCTGTACAAAATGAAAGATGTTAGACTGGGGCTAGGAGGAATGAAGTACAGAAAAGAAATAAGAACTTGCTTTTCAGTCTCTATTTTGAAGCAGTGCGAGTCATTCCAAACAAATTTCCACAAAACATTTTCCAAAGCAATTTTAGCCTGATGAAATATGAATTCAAATTGAGTTGTTATTTTTCTGTTTTCCACCTAAAAAATATACAGGACCTTTTTATAAATTATGAGGGGAAGCAGATATTATTTGTATTTTTTGCATTTGGAGAGAAAAATTATCTCTGTGCAATCCCTGATAATTAGTTGTGGCTGGTCTGTGTTGAGGCCTTGCTCCCCTGCCCTTGTCGGTGACTCCCCGGTTGATGGGGGCACAATTTCTGTGGAGAAAAGAGAGGCCACTGTAACCTGGCTGGAGAATACTGATTAACCTTTTTCACACAGTTGACAAATGAATTGGATCAACTGTGTAAGATTGCATTTATCACTGCCTATCTGAACTTAGGTCCCCATTCAGCAGAGGAAAAATAACAACTTTCTGCTAATAAACCCAACTAGCATGCTACAAGCCATTACACTGTCATACACCTCCCAGTATAGCATCAATCTTCTTTGATCATCCACACAAAACCAGAGGACTAGTGTATTGACCAAACACATTCTAGAATGCAGTATTACTGCATTTGTTGGCAGTATAAGTACATATTGAACATGCCATACTGTATATCCTTTGAAAAATAAGGTAATTGTATTCTAAATAATGTATGTATGCTATACATTCACCAGGCTGTATGTACCCTAAATAATTATCTGCTGAAAATCATGGTATATGTAAGCAATAAGGCATGAGGGGGTATGTGGCCAATTTACCATGATTAAGAGCTGTTCATAGGCACAAGGCATTACAGAGTGCCTGGACACAAAGCTTAGCCATGGTATATTGACCATATTCGAAACCACAAGATGCCATTCTGCTTTTGGTACACAGTCGTATATACCACGGCTATCAGCCAATCAGCTTTCAGGATTCAAAGTGCCCAGTTTATAAAAGACTATATACCATATGTATGGTATTGCATCGGTTACCAGGCAAACTGCTTCATCCAGGCATTATGTGTAGTTTCATGCATATGAACAGCCCTATTACAATTAAACTTTTAGCCTTGTTCATGTATAGCTTGTGGAAAATATTCCTTATTTACTAAGATGGTACTGTACATGCTGTATACAGTTAATGGACTTTGTTAACTGTGCATAGGATAAAGGTTACCTTCATAAATTTTACATGTTACAATTTTTACATTTTATATTCTTGGGAAATACCTACACATTATCAATCCAAACTTAATGAAGTTAAAGAATCCATCCTTCATAACAGCACCATGGCAACATGTGACAGGTTACACTGGCATTAGCATTTAAGCATATACTCTATTGAGCTTCAGTTGCTGCGTCCTGACTGCATCCCATTAATGTATTCCAGGATGTGATGTGTTCACTCAGCAAATGTAGCGCAAGAGGTCAATTAACCCCGCTTGTTAATTGCACATCAATTCAGCCCTCCTTTTGCCATCCTGCTCACTATACAAATGAAGAACAATTGGGAAGGCATAGTTAATTGAATCCCTCTAATGAGTCTTCTGGAAGGACTAGGCTCTACAAATGATGATACAACTCTCACCAAACAATGTCCTGCAACCCTCATCCATTACCCTCTTTATTTACCAGATTTGTTGTTCAGGGGTATTTGGTCAGTTTGAAGGTAATGGCTGATCCAGTAACGAGAACAAAGCTTTCCCTACTCCTTGTCTGCACTCTGGCTGCATTACAGAACAGCAGGTGAATCAGGAAGAAGAAGGAATTATTTTTCTTTATTAAGTGAACCTGGTCCTTTGGGAGACAAAACAAAGTGAACAATTAATCTTTTCCTATTGGTTCTATGTTGGGGTGGCTGTGGTGCTTGTACCTGTGGCAGGCCAGGCGGAGTAATTAGACCTGGGCAGGGAATAAATGGACTGGACTGAACGGGCTGGCTCTGTAGAGATTTAATGTCCAACAGTGAGCTTACCCTTCTAATAACATCACCCTAGCAACCATCAGTGAAAATTACCAATCAACAAGTGCATATCCAAGCTGGGCTTGGATGCAGAAAGCCGTGGAAAAAGAATTGCTGGAGAACATTACATTAATTGGTGTAACAAAGTGTTTAATGAAATTAAACTGAGCCCCAAGTTTCACAGTTGGATTAGCAGCAAAAACAAATACTCTGTTGGATCAGTGACCAGAAATATCAATACAAGTCATGGGCGCGGCTGGACAAATGGACTGGTGGTTTGCATGGTAACACTTAGGGCCTTATCCTGCACCCGGCGCAACGCAGCGCAAAGTCTGAACGCAAGTGTATTTGCTAGTTTAAAGCTGGATTCACACCAGATCCGGCAAACTGGTTGCATTGCGGCGGAAGTCCATTCATTTCAATAGGAAGCAATGCACACCGCTGCTGCAAATCTACCGAACCGGCAAAATGTGGATGCGGTGCGGCGAGGGTGTCGCAAGAGTTAAAATAATACAATTGTGCGGAGCTTTGCCGTACGGTGCCAGAACCGGAAGTTGATTTACCTCAGAGAAAGAGCAAATATGTCGCTTTCATCTATGGGTGTGTGAGATTGCAAGAAAAGCTTTGACAGCTCAGTAGATAGTTTTCGTATTGTCAATGAATACTAAACTGAAAACAGCTCCTGTCAGTCGCCTTGCTGGAGGTGGACAGTTGTATGCAATGTTGCCTACCATCTTGTAGATACAGAAGATTGATTACGATGTTGATTGCAGTGTACACGTGTGTCTGCATTACGATGCCGTACGGGGATTTTTTGCAGTGTCTGGTGTGAATTCAGCTTAAGACCGACGCAGTTGTCAATTTCCCGTCAGGCGCCGGCGTTGTTTAAATAGCAAATGCACCTGCGCCCATATTTGCGCCCATGGGAGTGCTGGTCTAACAGGGAGGTGTGTTCAGGAATATTCTGGGTGTATTTACTATCTTGAGGCATCGGAAAGTGATCGCACCATTGACCAACAAAAACCTGGTCTAGAGTGCAGCATGTCAGTTATTTTAACAGAAAATTGGTCAAATGCACCTATGGCATAGGCACAGCGCGTGCACACCATGTTGCACACACACAGGGAGACGCAGCAGCACACAAACATGCAAAAGATTACAAATAAAAATATTAAGCTGCAAATCTGCCATCATAATAGCAATGCGCAAAAGGTACAAACGCGCCTGGCTTTTAAAGGGAATGGGAGATGAATCTCTGATTGGTTAATTGCATGTTACGCCAAAACACACCTATGAATTAAAGGAGACACTTAAGTACAACCCTTTTTTCCACCGTCAAACTAGCAAAAGTGTATTTGGACACACCAAAAGCACACTTGCGGCATGCGCTTCACACCGTGTGGTTAGATTGTTAAAATAGGGCCCATAAAGGTCATAACTTGCTATAACACACCCTTAACCACTTGTCATTACACATACATTTATTTAGACCTATTGTGATGTATACGTTAGACATCTACACAAAAGTGTAATTTGTTGTGTAACTGTATGGTACCGGGCAAGACTATTTTCTAAGTCGTCGTAATTTTAATCACAATTATCAAGAAATGTACTGGCATTGGGAGCCCTCTGTCTTTTGTTGGTTAAAGAAGTGACACCTGAAGCATCTTCTCAGTCCATTTTTAACACGGAAAACAAACTAACTACTGTACCGGGACTGCATCTCTGTTGGAGAACGCAGTGATAAACACTGCACTTCTTGGCTATAGGTAAGCAAGCTAACGTTGCTGGCTATATTACTGCACTTCATTTCGACCCGTATGCTATGTTTTATTTCAGTGATGAAAAATTAAAGTGCTTAAAACACATAGAAACATCAATTCCTTCCATAAGCTGGTCTGCCATAAATAATGAATTCTATAACTGAGTTATGTTCTTATTGTTTTACAGGCGAAAGATTCAGGATCCTTTCTTACCAGTTCCGAGTCGGGTTGTCAACAATCCGTCAAATTGTTCCAGAAACATTTGAAGTAATATACCATATTTTGAAAGACAAATATCCAAAGGTATGTGTGGACTTTTAATTTGAGTTACAGTAGATTGGATGCTGAGGTGAGTGATAAATAATATACTTAAGCTATAAGGCACCAGTATACCACTGCTGAGAGTAGGGCTGCAGCTATCGATTATTTTAGTATTCGAGTATTCTATCGATCATTCCATCGATTAATCGAGTAATTGGCTAAGAAATACTTTGTTTTATTGAAGGGCAATAATGTACAATACTTTGGTTTAATTTTCTGAAAAACCAAATTTTTATTGCCTAAATTGCTTACAATATCATCTCTCAAAAATACTAAATATTAAGTGGAACTAAGTGGCATCTTACATTGGTTTTTAAAGAAAACATATTCTAAAATGCAATAACAACCTCAAGGCATACATTAAGTTGTTGTGAGGAAAGCCCTGGGTAGGGGTCAATACAGGCGCTCCTCTTCCCCTGAGTTTTAGGAGTTGCCCAGTGAATTGGACCGTTATGTTATTTTCGCCTGTTTGTGTTATCCTTTATCAGGTCCTGTTATTAGTTCTGTATTATTATTATTAATAATAATGTGAGGAATTGTCCGCCCTGTTTCGTTGTATAGGGGGCGGAATCTATTTAGTATACTCTACCTGTGATATACTGTCAAGGTGCGCTGATTACGCACGCAGGTGTTTTTCATTTTGTTATCAGTTAGGCCCTGTATTTAAGCCACCTGTTTCGGCACTTCCGTGTCGGTTATTGTTTCATGTATTCGGGCGTTTCGCCCCGGCCTTTTCTAGTGTTTTATTAAATACCTCCTATACTGCACTTGTCTCCTCGATCCTTGACACGACAGTTGTGCAACATAACTCCCAGAATTACAAGTTTCAACCTGAGACTGATCTGTATATAGGCCTATAGGCTATGTATATATTAGTTATACTCAAACTATTTTAATGTATACATTTGATTACAATCTCACACAGCTCATTTACACTTATCCTAGTATGTAGATCGTTAATCAGCTGTTTCTCTGTGAAGAGAGAGAAATTG
>JACXGM010000981.1:26536-37676 GCA_016801145.1 Umbra pygmaea | reverse complement strand
ACTAGTTCGATTTTGCACTCGATACACTGTACAGAGTTTTCGTTTTAATTACGTTTGAACTGATTCCAAACTTTGGACACTTTCTGTTGTTTTCTCCAGCCTGTCTTTTCTCTTAGCCTCTCACTATTTACTTACGCTCTCGTTCTTCATGTTGTAATCTGCGTCATCAGTCTTCATCACATGTGTCTCCAGAACAGTGTAGATCTAGCTTATTTAGTGGATTCCTAGCCTTTACTAGTTTCGCCTTCAGAATAATAGCGCTTGATTCAATGCGATACACATCGCGTAACAACAAAGGAAACATTGCACATTTCGAAAATATGCCACTAAACCCTATTAGAAAAGTGTGACATTTACTTACTAATATTTTAATAAGACCATTTACATTTGCAATCTGGATTGCTTATATAATAAATAGACAGAGTCATCGTCGCTAGCAGCGCGAGCCCGGTGTGCGGCAGTAATAATCATCCGTGCGGAACCACCGTGCGCGATACAACGTTGGTAACGTTGATTAAACGAAGACTCGAGTCAAGTCATTTTGTTTCGACATATTTTTGTAATCGAGTTATTCGAGTTATTCGAGGAATCGTTTCAGCCCTACCCATGATTGCTGTTTTGAGTAATGAAACAGGCTGGGAGTTTTTAAAAGCCTCAGGAATCTTTTGCAGGTGTTTAGAGTTAATTAGTTGATTCAGATGGTTAGGTTAATAGCTCGTTTAGAGACCCTTTTCATGATATGCTAATTCTTTGAGATAGGAATTTTGGGTTTTCATGAGCTGTATGCCAAAATCATCAGTATTAAAACAATAAATTACCTGAAATATTTCAGTTGGTGTGCAATGAATCTAAAATATATGAAAGTTTAATTTTTATCATTACATTATGGTAAATAATTAACTTAATCACAATATGCTAATTTCTTGAGAATGACCTGTATTTATTAACTAGTGAACTGCGTGAATATGACTGGATACAATTACAAGAAACTTCTCCTGACTTCCTGAGCTTTGTTAGGTTGCACAAGTCTTTCTTTGATTCGTTCTTGGACATCAGCCTCCTGCCGGTCGCCTAAGCCTTGATCCCTCCATCTCTCTTTTCTTGTGAAAAGTACTTAGCAGAAGCCTCAGTCAACATTTTAACAACCCTCTCAATACTTTGGGTGTGACAAGGCCATTTGAGCACCTCCAAGGTGCTTAGGGGACAGGTGAGAGGTGGCTCTGTCACACCTGACCAGCTGATCAATTTACCAATGCTGGAAGCATCACAATTGATGTTAGGTGTTGTTCTGGTTCTGACAGAAGAGTCCTCCAGCTGAGTCTCTGGGTCCCCCTCTCCGCTGATGGCCAGGATTCTCTCCACCCTCTCAATCCTCTCCCTCTGATCCTCAGAATACAGCAGGGTTTGGAGTATGGCTTCACTGTGGGCATACACTACCAAGCAGATCTACACACTGTTGGCATCACAAGGTCTAGCACTTCCTTCCTCTGAGACTGGAGGCAGTCCAGCTGAAGCAGGATGTGCCTAAACCCTTCAATCCAGGAAAGCTTTACCTTCACATTGAACCAATATAGATGGTACAAGCCAGTGATGAATTCTACAATTAATTGCAGATTCCTTAAGTCTGTGCTTTGACACCCAGAGACTGAGAAGTCTGTTTGCTATGGTGAGCCAGCGGCTGTGGTTCATTTGTCCAGTCTCCAACAGAGACAACTTGGCAGGAAGCACTCAACATAGTGTTGATCTGTTGAGAGATCTTGAATGACCTTTTATGGTGATCTGTGGAGGGCCTTGGTCTGTGGAGGGTCAACAGAGAGGGCAAACTGAGTGAAGTTTGGATTAATATCCAAGTCTGTAGCAGAATCAAGGAGCTTTCCTATTGGCCCAGAACACTCTGAACGAGTAGGGCATTAAAGGTCAATAATGTGATGGTACACCGGTAGTTCACCAGTGTGCAGGTTGCACGCCAACCAGACCAGTTTTCTCTTCATTTGCAGCTCCAGCTTCCTCGTTACTCCAGCATTCATACCAGTGTTGACATTTTAGTTTCCATCAATGGCCCAAAAGGTCTTATCAAAACCCTTCTCTTTTAGCCAGACCAACAGGACCTTAGCAATCTGCTCAGCATGTGGTTCCTGCTTAGTTGCCTTTTCTGGGGTAAAGTGGAACAGATAGTTACTGCCAGGCTCACTATCAACACTATAGGGATCTTCCTTGATCTTTCAGGGAAAAGATTGATTACTGCCCTCAGCTTCCATCATCACATTAGTCCTGTCACAAAGATCTCCCTTCATTTCTCCTCAAACTCTTCACCCAGCTCTCTCATCATCTCCTGTGCTCTCTTGACCTTGTTTTTATCAATAATTTTACTTGTGTTGTCTTATGTGATGATTCCTGCATGAATCAGGGCTGTGGTTGCTATAGCTGCAGTTGGCCTCATCCCTATGCCATACCTTACACTAGCAAAGGTAGTGTTTGGAATCTCATCATCGTTTTTTGTACCTTCGCTGCAGGCTCGGGTCTTATTGGCTATAGGCTCTGGCAGATCAGGGCCTCCCATTTGGTGAAGTCCTTTACTTGCAACCTTCTCTTTCTGTTCCTTGATGTAAGCAAGATCTTCTCAGGAATCTTTTTCTCTCTGCTGTAGAAACAATTATTGTGGGCTTGGATCACACAGCCCTCACAGCCTCCCTCCTCACAACTGATAATCTGACACTTGCATGTCAAAATATAAAGTAACTTCTCAAACTTGACCATGAACATCAAGTTTCCCCTTTCCAAGAGAGAATTTCACTGTGTGATTCCAGACCTTCTTGAGCTTGGACATGATAGTCACCTTTTCATTGATAACAGGTGGCTTAAAAATAGCATTAGTTTTGCTCCACTAACAAATCAGACCAGGGTAGATGTCCCTCCCTCACCAGCTGGCCCACTGTGTAGTTTCTTCTGTCATCTTCACATTGCTCCCTCAAGTACAATGGTGTGAAAAAGGGTTTGCCCCTTCCTGATTTCTTATTTTCTTGCATGTTTGTCACACTGAAATGTTTCAGATAATCAAACAAATTTAAACATTAGCCAAAGCTAACAAGTAAGTTATAAACAAGTCAAAAATAAAACGTAAACACAACGCCATTTTTAATTGAAGGTTGTTACTATTAAGGGAAAACAAAATCCAAACCTACATTGCCCTGTGTGATTGCCCCTTTCAACCTAATAACTGGTTGGGCCACCCTTTGCTGCAACAACTGCAGACAAGTGTTTGCAATAACTTGCAATTAGACTTACTGCTCTGTGAAGGAATTTTGGCCCACTCATCTTTGCGAAATTGTTGCAATTGAGTCACATTGGAGGGTTTTTGAGCATGAACTGCATTTTTAAGGTCATGCCACAGCATCTCAATAGGATTCAGGCCAGGACTTTGACTACGCCACTCCAAAGTCTTCATTTTGTTTTTCTTCAGCCATTCATAGGTGGACTTGCTGGTGTGTTTTGGGTCTTTGTCCTGCTGCCGAACCCAAGTTAGCTTCAGCTTGAGGTCACAAACAGATGGCCGGACATTCTCCTTCAGAATTGTTTGGTAGACAGCAGAATGCATGGTTCCATTCATCACAGCAAGTCTTCCAGGTCCTGAAGCAGCAAAGCAGGCCCAGACCATCACACTACCACCACCATATTTTACTAGAGGTCGGCTAATCAATCGGACTGGCCGATTAATTATGGCCGATTATGAGTTTTCAAAATAATTATGAATCGGCATTTTTGCTCGCCGATTAAGGCCGATACTTTTTTTGGTGAGAAACAACTTCCTCTAGTGTTACAATTCCATAGCAAATCACGTGAAAACTGCGTGCAGCCAGCGCATCTGTCGTGAGCTAGTCTGGAGGAAATTGTCATTGCAGAAAAGCCATGGTAAGTTTGTAGTTAGCATGAAAGGAGATCAATTTATATCAGTCGCATATAATCACTTGTTAGCTTCACATTGTTAATATTAGTCTAGAATAATAGGTAGAGATTCACTGCTTTCATTCCGACAGAACTGTTCCCATTTTTTTATCAACCAAAACTTTTATCCGTTCTGTTTTCCTCGAGGCTTTCAGGGAAAAACGACCCATTAAAAAAAACTGCTGCGCAAGGGTTAACTTGCTAGATATATTGCATTGCATATGATTAATTAGGGGGACTTATAATTAATCATCAGATCAGCCAACATAGATCAAAATCGGGTACTGGCACCAAACGAGTGCTGAATATGTCCATTTGAATGCACAGTCATTGATTGTGCACATACTTGTCAAAATACGATGCCTATTCAGAACGATACAAAGAAGACGGTTTTTTACTTCCACATTTAATTAAAAGGCATTCAAGGAATATACGTCGCTATTGTTCTCAAACGTGGTTTTCAAAGTAGCCTATTTCTGATGTTTAGTCAGACGGTGGCGAAAAGAGAGAAGAACATTAGGCTATTCTGAGTCCTTGCGCAAGAGAATAATTCTGTATTTTCTGAAATGCTGTGTTACTTTTACGCCATAGGTGATGGGGGGGGGGACCTTCCAAATAGTTCAGCTTTTGTCTCGTCAGTCCACAGAGTATTGTCCCAAAAGTCTTGGGGATCATCAAGATGTTTTCTGGCAAAAATGAGATGAGCCTTAGGGCGTTTTCACACACCACAATTGGTCCGGACTTTTGAACCTTCCAGTTTGGTCCGAACCAAAATTGCAGGTGTGAAAGTTGCCTCGGACCACGGTTCAGATCAAAAGACCAAATTTTGGTCCGATCAAAAAGGTGGTCTCGGTCCGGACCAAACTGAACCATGGTTCGGTTCGTTTGCAGTATGAAAACACTTTTTAGATGGTTCGGACTTTCGGACCAATTACAGGAAGTTATGCAACTACATACCATAGAAAAAGAACAAACTCAGAATAAAAACACTAGAAAAAGCATAAATGAATCGTGGAAGTACGTGGAGAGAGGAGATTAGAAATGTCATTTCAATTCGATCAGACGAAATCATTCAAATACATTTCTCGTGAGTTCTGCGCTTGTAGTTTGTGCTGACAATTATGCTGCTGGTAGTAATACTACACAATCAGGTTTTGCTCATTCATTTTTTCATTCATTTTCATTCATACGGACAAAGACAATACATCACGCCAACGTCAGACACACGCCCGTCTACTCACCAGTCAAAGGGAGAAGCAACACACATATGTGGTGACAACAGGCCGTAGGTATGTCATGGAAAGTTCTTTAGTGCGCTAGCAAAATCACTATGTGAAACCAAAAAGAACGGGATCAAATGTATACAATGTAATTAAAAACGAACGTTGGTTTGGACCTTGGTCCGAACTTTTATGTCTGAAAACGACCTTAGTGCAGTGTGAAAGCAAACCGAACCAACTGAAAAATGCAACAGTGTTGCAACTTCAACCCCGAATCGCACCGAGTCCACCGAACTATAGGTGTGAAAGCGACCTTAATGTTCTTTTTGCTCAGCAGTGGTTTTCATCTTGGAACTCGGCCATGCAGGCCATTTTTGCCCAGTTTCTTTTTTATGGTAGCACAGTCTATTTTTCATACATAAAAATGCTGCAGGCAGAATTTAAAATAAGATACGTCATGAACACTGACCTTAACTGAGGCAATTGAGGCCTGCAGCTCCTTGGATGTTGTTGTGGGGTCTTTTGTGACCTCTTGGATGTCGCTGTGCTCTTGGGGTATTTTTGGCCGGCTGGCCACTCCTGGTAAGGTTCAGCACCGTTCCATGTTACCATTTGTGGATAATGGCTTTCACTGTGGTTCGCTGGAGTCCCAAAGCTTTAGAAATGGCTTTTTAACCTTTTCTATACTGATAGATCTCAATTGCTTTCTCAATTGTTCCTGAATTTCCTTGGATCTCGGCATGATGTCTAGCTTTTGAGGATCTTTTGGTCTACTTCAATTTGTCAGGCAGGTCCTATTTAAGTGATTTCTTGATTGAGAACAGGTGTGGCAGTAATCAGGGCTGGGTGTGGCTAGAGATATTGAATTCAGGTGTGATAAACCACAGTTGTGTTGTAACAGGGGGGCAAACACTTTCACACAGGGCCATATAGGTTTGGATTGTGTTTTCCCTTAATAATAACAACCTTCATTTAAAAACTGCATGTTTTGTTTACTTTTGTTATTTTTGAATAATGTTTAAATTTGTTTGATCTGAAACATTTAAGTGTAACAAACATGCAAAAAAATAAGAAAGCAGGAAGGGGTAAACACTTTTTCACACCACTATAATTGCCATACCTTAGAATATCCCACACAGTTGGCAGGTCAGGAACCAAAATCTCTCCCTTTCCCAACAAGATTACTCAAATGAGAACTTGATGCTTTGGATAAATCCATGACTTGAGCCATTTCTTCCAAAAGCAACTATTTTATACTAATGAAAGCCCTTCTCTCAAAGAACAAAACTGCAGACTGGACTCCTCCATGAAAGATGCTCTTATTGCTGTTGCAATTTCCTTACTTAGGGCTTAACTTTTCGTTACTTTGAAGATAATGCCATGTTGTTACTGGACAAAATGAATAGACAACTTTATGTTTCATAACATGTGAAATATCAACACATTCTTTGGATTCCTATTAGAAAATTCAACTATGTTTAAACCATAGGTCAGATTTTCAAAATGTAAAGGGCTAAATCAATTAAAATTTAGTTTCTCACTTTATAAACCTCCTCTAACAATCATATAATTACAATTACTGAGCTAGATGGTACAACCATATCTACACTGCGTTCCAAATTATTATGCAAATTATATTTTACACTGATTTTTCTAAATAGTGCAAATGACAGTCAGTATAATTTTCAAATCACCAACCGTTAGGGTATAAGTCAAATTTCATTGAACAAACCACCCAAGAAAAATGTATTTAAAAATAATCTCTAAATGCACTGTTCCAAATTATTATGCACAACAGAGTTTGAAAACATTTTATAGGTTGTAAAGAACTGAAAATGGTAATTTCTTGAATTTGCAGCATTACGAATTCATGTTTATCAAAAACTATTTCAATGAAACACATCTTAACTGGGCAAGGTACATGTTAACATAGGACCCCTTCTATGATATCACAGGGGAGGGGGAGGATGGGAGCCACAATGAGTTTCTCTCCTTTTACGCCCATAGCAGCCAATGACACAGAGGTATTCTTTGCAGCATGAGATGGTGCATTGTTATGCATGAAGATGATTTTGCTACGGAAGGCACGGTTCTTCTTTTTGTACCATGGAAGAAAGTGGTCTGTCAAAAAACGATATACTTTGCAGAGGTCATTTTCACACCCTCAGGGACCGTAAAGGGGCCTACCAGCTTTCTCCCTCCCTATAGAGCCCTACCAGTTCTATCCCCATGATTCCAGCCCAAAACATGACTCTGCCACCTTCTTGCTGACATCGCAGCCTTATTGGGATATGGTGGCCATCCACCAACCATCCACTAATCCGATGAATTTGTCTGGCAGTAACCTTCCTCATTATGCCTTTATCTGCACGAACCCACCTGTGCTCTGAATCAGCCACAAATCTCTTTACAGTATGATGATTACGCTTCCATTTTCGTGAAATAGCTAATGTTTCCATACCTTGTCCAAGGCATTGCACTATTTGATGCTTTTCTGCAGCAGAGCGATCCTTTTTTCTTTCCCATATTGCTTGAAACCTGTGGCCTGCTTAAGAATGTGGAACATCCTTAAGTAGTTTTCCTTTGATTGGGCTCACCTGGCAAACTAATATTTACAGGTGTCTAAGATTGATTTCAGTGATCAAAGAGCCCGGAGACGCAATACCATCTGAGTTTGATTGAAAAACAATTGCGGTGTAGTTGGAATAATAGCAAAATATACAAAATGTAACAATATTCAACTGCAAATTGATGTAGGTTATGGTTATCAGAATTGTAAAAAAATATTCAGATAAACATTATTTGAACACCACTCTCAATTGATTTTCAAAAAATAGAGTATGGCCCACCCTACCGAGATTTAGTCAGTTGTTCAAGCCTGACTATGGCTTCTCCCACTTTGACGGATCCCTAGCACAAGGCAGCGCAAATTGGCATAGCGCTGCCCGGGATTTGAGAAGTCAGATTATCTACCGTGACAGGTCGCTCTCCCGTGACTCCTTGCACAGATCAGGCACCTGTAAATTCAATCACAGATTAATTTATAAATAAACGTAAGCATCCCATGCATGAGCTGACTGAAGGCTTTCGTATTAGGTGAGTAGTGCAAAAAATCTGCAGACTTGGCGACATGTGGTTGGATGATTCTTGTGAGTGCCTTTCACCATCCCGCATCTGTCAAGGGGTTTGCAGAGCTGCCGATGTGACAGGGTTAGTATGGAAAAGTTGGACAAGGCCAATTGGGAGGGGAGAAAATATGGAAAATAATGATACTTTAAAAAATAGGATGCATACATTGGTAAATGGTGGTTTCTATGTGGTCAAATGACCCTGTTGCCGATAAATTTGGGTAGCTTGAAAAGGCTTTAGTCAAACCAGAGAAATGCAATGGGAGTTGGTAGTTTATTTTTTTTTTATTTTGTATGGATGTTATCTAGGTCCTGGTTTTGTTGTTTTTAAACCAGATCCTTGGGTCCAGTTGGTTTTGGTTATCACATAGTTTTTCTTTGGAAGCCATAGTTTTACAGTCAGTGGCTGAAAGTATTTTGTGTTCCTAGGCGCTGGGTTCTAAAGCAGGTTGTACGGGAGTGTTCTCCGCCCGAGACTGACAGGAAGGAGCAGAATGGTGGTGAGCAACGTGATGCAGCAGAGAGAACGTGGCTGAGCGAGCGCCTCCACAGGGTTCTATACGACGAGATGAAGGTGTGTGCTGACGCCGCAGGCCGCTACCCTAGCAACTACAACGCCTGGTCACACCGTATCTGGGTACTGCAGTACATGGCCCAGGGGGACCTCAAGGTAAGATGATAAGATTACCTTTACCTTATTTTTTTTCATCCTGTTCTGAGTTTCTTCTTCTCTTGAGTTTCTCTCGAAATTCACTGTCCAGTTTTCTTCCAACCGGCTGTCTCTTCTATCTGTGTTCATATATTCACAAACAAAACTAATCCAGACAGTCAGTGGAATGCAGAAAGAAATCCTCTGCGGTAGAGTTAGGCAGGTAGCTATTTATGTATGTGCCTGGCAGGTAGTGACATGGGGTTTTTGGTTTTGGCGTTTGTCATTTTCTAGGTGAACCATTGACTCCAAGGATATGTTATAAATGGCTCACACACTCCATTCTTGTCTTTTGGAGATTGTGAACAGCAATTCTTGTCTCATTCCTATATAACATGTTTAAAGCTTAATTTCACCTTATCTCAGCTACTTAATATACTAATTACTTATGTTATCAATGGCCATTTGTCATATAAAATAATATTGTCCCAATAATGAGAGAAATTCATGGTTACAGAAATACAGATTGAACAGTATTCTGTCACTGTTTTATTGTTTTTAAATGTTTATTTTTAACATTTTCCATGAGGAACATTGAAAACAAAATAAGATAATACAGCAAAATAGACAGAGGACTCATTACATTGGCTTTCAACAGTAGGCCACACAGAATATGTACATTACATTTCAAACATTAGATGAGAGTTATACAGAGGTACAGTCAATGTGGTTTAGGGAGGGTTATCCATATAATTAGGGCTTCTGGTTTATTGACAGATTTTTTTTGTGTGTTTCTTGGATACATTAAAATGTTTGCCCTAAATTTTTTTATAAAAACACTGATTTGTGTTAACTACTTTAACCTCTTAGGGATCGGCCTCTGATTGTGAAATTCTCCCAACAAAACATACCCAAAATTAACTTCTTGTTACACTGTACATGAAACAAAGAGAAACATGTGGTTGATATTTTTTAAAGGAAAGACGTTGAATTTTATGGAACTGTGAAATAAATTTACACAGTGAATATTTCACAAGATGAAATAAAATGCATAATTATTTTCTATTTTTAATTTTCTACTTAATAAATCTGTTTGAAAGACAACTACAAAGCCATATATAGAGATAGGGTCCTGGAAATACATCTAATCATGTCCCCCAGGGGTTGACAATATATGTTGAAAGTTTTAGAATGATAGTCAACAGCCAAGGAGCTATAGACTATTTTGTAAGAGGACACCAGGTGTCCCTCAAGATTGTGCCAAAATGTGCCCAAGTGTCCCCATGTGTCCTCTAGTGTCCAAGTGAATCATTTTCATTTAAATAACTATAAAAACATTATATTGTTACCTAACACATTTCTTATAGTCACAACTATTTACACAAAGTGTCAAATGCAATACCAAATAAAATTGTGCCAACATGTGCCAACATGTGCCAACATGTGCCAACATGTGCCAACATGTGCCAACATGTGCCAACATGTGCCAACATGTGCCAACATGTGCCCAAGTGAAGAATTTTCATATAAATAACTAAAACATGATATTGTTACCTAACATAGTTCTTATCACAACTATTTACACAGTGTGTCAAATGCAATACCAAATAAAAATGTGCCAACATGTGCCCAAGTGAAGGATTTTCATATAAATAACTAAAACATGATATTGTTATCTAACATAGTTCTTATAATCACAACTATTTACACAATATCAAATACAATACCCAAACAATATTGTGCCACATATGCCAAGTGTCCAAATGAAGAATTTCTATTTACAAGTGTCAAATAAAAAGTGTATAAACAAACAAATTACCTACAGTGTTGTAAACGCATTGTTTAAAGTTGATGGACCGGGGTGTGTCTTCTTGGGTGCTGGCTCCCAGAGTTCTGAGTCCAAATCTCGGCAATGAATAAGGAAAATAAAATTATGTTAGAACTTATGTTTCCTATATCACATACTGTTTCTATTTTTTGTGGACATACAACAACATTTAATACAATGTGAAAACATAAACGCTGCAAAAATAGTTCTGTTAGAACTAACCTTTACTATAATCACATGGCAAACAAACTTATTCATTTACAATCACTTTCAGACATTGAGCTGACCCACAATTGGTTTGCTTGGTTGTTGCCTCTCCACTCTCCTGTCTCCCTCCACTCTCCTGTCTCCCTCCACTCTCCTGTCTCCCTCC
>JACXGM010000981.1:0-26436 GCA_016801145.1 Umbra pygmaea | reverse complement strand
TTAAGAACAAAATGACCAATAGCGAGAGTTCATTAGTAACCAGTGATCTATGATATGAATAGAAATAATATGAAATTATTAATTAACTAGTTAGTTATTAACACCCTTACCTGGTTATTTAGGTTTTATTTAGGAACTTAAAAAAAATGGGAAAACCCAGACGCAATTAGTTGGTTAAGCACAACATTTACTGCAGTTTATGTGTCCTAGGATTGGGTAATATGAACAAAATATATTATCAGTCAGGATAATTTGACATCTTTTTTTGTTTGTGATTTTTACAGATTTTTTCCCTTCCAATTCATTCTCTAATTCTGCCTTGACGGCAGCTTCGCAACTCCTTGCACAAATTGGTGGAATGACAAGGGGTGCGCTGCACACATGGTTCACCCAACCACATGTCGCCACAGCCGCCGATTATTGTCGCACTGTTCACCCAACACAGAAGCCTTTAGTCAGATCATGCACAGGATGATTGAATTTACAGGTGCCTTTAAACTATGTGGAATAATATATAAGTGTATCACAATAATTTAAACAACCTTTTCATGGAATTTAAAGGATTTAGAAGTAGAAAATATAATGACTGCATTTAAGATTATTTTATATGTACTATATTTAAATTTCATATTAGTAATTTTTCGTAATCAACGACAACGACAGGGACCCACATAAACTGTCCTTTCGATTAAATCAGTGTTTCTCAAAAATGCTAATTTAAAAATATGTCATGCATAATTCCTAAAATAATTCTACTATATACCTAATGAACGAATTAAGTGATGGATTCTAAACATTTGAAATGTGGCTTTTAAATGTTTTTGTTTAAAAAAGGTTGTTGTTTAGTGAATCTATCAATACCGGCGCTGTATGGTACATCTTTATATAGACTTTTTGCCACCAAAAATGTTTTGCACTGGTCAGGGGGTACTTGGCACTGGTTAGGGGGTAAAACGGCAAGTGAAAGGGGGTACAATATTGAAAAAGGGTTTGAGAAACACTGGATTAAATGATCACATTATTTTGGGTCCTGCACTAATGCATACAACATTTTGATTGGTTAAAAAGACGACATCGGTATTGCCAAACAGGGGGAAAAGGAACTGCATATCACAGACATGGATTTTAACTTGAGATAAGCAAAAATTAAAGCAGGGGAGGGACAAATATTACGGGCAAACATTTTAATACAAGAATATTAATTTAAATGGCAAAATTAAGCACTGGCCCGAACGGGCAAGTGACTATTTGTTTACTGGCCCGCCGTTAGTTCTGGCTGGCCATCGTTAATGTTGAACCCTGCCCCCCCTCGATAAAATATGTTCCTTGAAAGATATTTTAACAAACTCATCTGAAAATGCAATCAGGAATATTGTAATACATATGCTAGTTTGTATAAACAGTGGTGGCATTTATTTTATTTAAGTAAAGTTTGGCGATATGATTCACTGAGCTATATTTACTGTGTGTTCACTTCCCGCCCGCAACGAGTGTATCCACCTCCGCCCGGTCCCGCAAACGTTCAGTCACAGCTTGTAGTGAAGAATTTACACAAATGTTAGGGCTATACGTTCAGAATACACTAACTAGCTATTCATTCCGTGTGGAAATTATGTTTTTCAGAAATGTAACTATCCATCAACATGTAAACTTTAGTTATAGATGAAAAAATAACTGTCGATATTCTGTAGATAGCCTACCTCAAAAGTTTAATAAAACGCTGTTAAACAGTGCTCATCCAGACATCCCCCTGATTGGTTGCTTGTCCTGTCTGTCAAAGTTGTCGGCTCTACAGAACTGAAACTTAATTGCCGGTAAAAAGGTAATGAATACTGAATGAAAAGCCATAGCGAAATGGTTATGACAGATTAGTTCGACCAACTTTTAGAATCAGGCACATGTCCTGTGTTATCAAACTCTAGTATACTAAGCAGATTGAGGAATGGAATCATACTGGACGAGGGTGTGTCGCGTGTCCCTTTGTTGTTGTTGCAGCGAACAGCTGATCAACACACACACATTTTAAGAGATTGTTATATTGGAATACTTTAGGAATACTTCTACCATTATAGAATTCAAAATAAGAAAAAGAGGAACTCTTGCAAGGAGTTTAAGTGTCCCGTAACGCCTTCTTTCATAGAAAGATAATACAGGTAAACTTAATTTTCTGGTAACATTGTTGTATTCATGTCTCTTATGGGGGTCGCGTGCACTTGTGATGAGTCTGGTGGGTCGCGAGTCCAAAAGGTTGAGATCCATTGATGTAAATCACAACACAACAAATAACTAGGGAATGGTAGACGTCTTTATGGTAATCCTCAATCCATATATGCTATCTGCTGTGATGTAATCGAATGCATATAGCCTATAGTCCAATTATGTTCATTTGACGACTCCATCCTTGTTGTTAGCTAGCTAAATACCGGGACCCGCGGCACATTTTTTGACCGCCCACAGCAAAGTTAAAAGCAAATTTAAAACCGCCCGCACCCACAAGCTTTGTGTTGGGTCCCGTGGATCTCAATCCCAATGCAGTCCTCTACCTGCCCGTAACAATAAATCTTAAATCTACCGTTCTTGCTGTCTTTCTCTTTCTTCTCTCCCTGCCTCTCCTTGGATGTGTGTTGACAGCGTTGATGGGCTCTGGTGTTGCTGAAAGATTTTCGCCGACGTCTTCACTATCGTTTCAAAATATAAGCCTGAGCAGAGTCGTATAAAAGCAGCGGCGGCGATAATTTTGCAGCGGCGGGCCGCCGCTGCAGAATGTACATAGCGGAAACATTGCTTTATAACTAGGCAACATTTAGTTTCTGTATTTTCTGCACAGTTTAATATTATGTGAAAACAAATCACAACAAAAATACTTGTGTAGAAATAACAGATTTTACTCACCGATCTAAAAGTGGATTTTTTCCTTCCATAAACATTTATTTGTCTGTCCATCAAACACTTTGGAGTCACTTTCTCCTAAAATATCCTCTAAAGCTTGTTGTACGTCAATATTCCTCTTCTCGGACACAGCTTTTACACCTTTGGGACCCATCTTGTATAAGATTGTAATTCAAAGTCGGAAAACAGAAAATATATTTTGCGTCACGAATACCGCAGTTTGACTGCTAGGCATAGAGAATGTAATCTGGAAAGAAGGATTACCATTACGCGTGACTGCACATTTTATTCTGTGTTGATCAGAATGATCAAAAGTATATGACTGAACAGCACAGCTCATTGGCTGTCTAACAAGGTTACATTCATAAGATTTGGTTATGACTTGATGTCTTTATTGTCACTCAAGAATGTACCATGACAACATTTCTGTGCGTAATGACAGAGGTAGTACACAGACAAAGAGATGTATCAATATTTTCCTGCAACGTAGAATGACAAATCAGATATATTTTAACATCTACGTTACCTAAGGAATCTGAATCAGGAATTATTCAGCGGCTCGGACACGTTTTATATGGTGTATTGGTCGGAAATTAACGGGTGACACTTCATACACAATATTGTTTGCAGTAAAGTTAGTATTGAGTATTTGATCGTTTTCACAAAACAGACTAAACCAATAAAAACAATTATTCATTTCATTGCTAGGACTCTTTGGATGACAAATCAGAGAAAGATAGCTGACTGTAACTACATGTTTCTTTGTCAGACATGCATTTATTATCTGAGTCCCAATAACAAACAGGTTTCTTTGCATTGCACTCACGTCACATAATATCATGGCTTTTTATTATTGTTATAGCTATTGTAAATCGGATATGTTTTTTACCTAAATTGGTGAGATTCTAAGCTTTCTGTACATATAAGCCATGTACATTCCCCTAAAGGATTATTAGGAACAACCAGTAAATTTCTCATTAATGCAGTTATCTACTCAACCAATCGCATGGCAGTTGCTTCAATGCATTTAGGGGTGTGACAATCTTCTGAACTCCAAACTGAATGTCAGAATGGGAAAGAAAGGTGATTTACGCAATTTTGAGCGTGGCATGGTTGTTGGTGCCAGATGGGCCGGTCTGAGTATTTCACAATCTGCTCAGTTACTGGGATTTTCACGCACAACCATTTCTAGGGTGTACAAAGAATGGTGTGAAAAGGGAAAAACATCCAGTATGCGGCAGTCCTGTGGGCGAAAATGCGTTGTTGATGCTAGAGGTCAGAGGAGAATGGGCCGACTGCTTCAAGCTGATAGAAGAGCAACTTTGACTGAAATAACCACTCGTTACAACCAAGGTATGCAGTGAAGCATTTGTGAAGCCACAACACGCACAACCTTGAGGCGGATGGGCTACAACAGCAGAAGACCCCACCGGGTACCACTCATCTCCACTACAAATAGGAAAAAGAGGCTACAGTTTTCAAGAGCTAACCAAAATTGGACAGTTGAAGACTGGAAAAATGTTGCCTGGTCTGAGTCTCGATTTCTGTGGAGACATTCAGATGGTAGAGTCAGAATTTGGCGTAAACAGAGTGAGAACATGGATCCATCATGCCTTGTTACCACTGTGCAGGCTGGTGGTGGTGGTATAATGGTGTGGGGTATGTTTTCTTGGCACACTAGGCCCCTTAGTGCCAATTGGGCATCGTTTAAATGCCACGGCCTACCTGAGCATTGTTTCCGACCATGTCCATCCCTTTATGGCCACCATGTACCCATCCTCTGATGGCTACTTCCAGCAGGATAATGCACCATGTCACAAAGCTCGAATAATTTCAAATTGGTTTCTTGAACATGACAATGAGTTCACTGTACTAAAATGGCCCCCACAGTCACCAGATCTTTACCCAATAGAGCATCTTTGGGATGTGGTGGAACGGGAGCTTCGTGCCCTGGATGTGCATCCCACAAATCTCCAACTGCAAGATGCTATCCTATCAATATGGGCAAACATTTCTAAAGAATGCTTTCAGCACCTTGTTGAATCAATGCCACGTAGAATTAAGGCAGTTCTGAAGGCGAAAGGGGGTTAAACACAGTATTAGTATGGTGTTCCTAAAAATCCTTTAGGTGAGTGTATATGCAGAGTAAAATCTGCACTTTATTTTTTTGCCAAAATCGCCCGTGGGCGGGAGAGTGATCCACAAGAGGTTAAGCATAATATTGTAGTGTGCATTGTCTGTACTGGTCACACTGTCTCTTTATTTGCCTGCCTGTGAGTAACAGATTCCCCCATACATATAGTAGTTTATATAGTCTAAAATAAATCATGCCATTCTATTGGGCCTGCAAAATCAAACATCTGAACTTTTAAGCAAAGCGTGAATAACAGTTCTGGTGAAATTATCAAAACCTTAAAGGAACACCCACTCACTAAACAGGAGTTTCGGCATGCTTTGTCATTTTCATTTTTCCCCACTTTCCTGCAACTGTCAGTCAACCTAACCAACTAGCAAATCTTACTTTTTCTGCGTTACTCTCCCAATGACATGACGCAAATTTCTAACAACAATAATTATTCTGTTAGAAACGTGTTGCAATAAATTCTTAACCACCTATGTAATTCAGTTTTGATAATTGATATGAAATAATACAAAAAATGTAATCTTTATAATGTGATTTTATTGTGACAATGAATAAAATATGAAGGCTTTTCTGGTGTTTACAAAAAATTTAACCCAATGTCATTTTTTGTGTCTGGTGTTTTATCAAGTTTTATCAGTTTAACACAAATTCCGGAAGCCCTACATATAATATGTAAAGGGTTGCCAGATTTTTAAAAATAACTTGAATATATTTCTTAAACAGTTTGTTATTTTTTCCAGTGGAATACAACTAACTTCAGATAGCTATTACCTGATTGGCAGGGTAGTATCTGATTTCCAGTTCAAAGCAATAAATTTTTTGGCAATTGCAAGTAAAATTTCCAGTAATTTATTTGCATGATTTTACCCAAGATTAGCATGTGTAAGGTTGCCTAATAGTCAAACTGCTGGAATTAAGGGGAAAGCAACCCCATGTATTGCAGCTATTGTATCACATTCTACATGCCAGAAACTGTAGTTCTGAACATTGCCAAGTACAGTGGAGGAAGGCTCCTTCATCAGTATCACATCTAAAACAGAAGGAGAAATTATAGTGTTGAATTTGAGCAATGTAGAGTTGAAAATCTAATAAATCTGGTGGAGAAGGTTAAGGATCAATCTGTATCTGGAATTTAGTATGGATGTAATAACCTCACTGCACAAATCATTCAATGTCCCTTGTCAATGCTCAAACCTACAATCTGTCCTATTCCCACTAAAGTCTGGGTTTTCCTACATCGGTCAATGGTAATCCTGACAAAAGGGCATCATACAGAGCAAAGTGTGTAGTGTTGATTATCCAGTGTTAAGTGAGATATTAAATCCCGAGTTGAGTCCCAAGTCATTTAAGTCGCGATAGCTACGGTCGAGTCTCAGTCCTCATTTGTCAAATACTCCATAAACCACCTCCAAAGTATACTATTACGATTCTTACGATTCTCACAATTCTGAAAGTATGGCAAATCAATATTGTGATTTTCTGCTTCTTTTCTTTATTAAAACGTTAAACGTTCTATGTGCTATTATGGAAGTAATATGTGAAAAGTGTTTGTCTTGATTATATTGAAAAGGTAATCCACCCGAAATGGCACACTCCTATGATATACATATGCATATTAGTCAAAATTTTGCAACGAACATACTCCTCTGGCTGGCTACAGTTTTACCATAAAACACAATGTCAAACAAAAATGTCAGTATCAGCATTTGGATCAGTAATATTTGTAAATTCAATCAAATAAACTGCACTATCAGTACAGGTATTAAAAAGCATCATGTCGAACTTGGAAAGAATATTGCGTTGCTTCAGTGACATGCCTCAAAGGTATTAATTCAATAGCTTTTCATCATGTGGCTTAGAAACCTCAAAACACTATCAAATTGGTCAGAGCACACCCACATGTTGCACATCCTTTGAATTTAAGAGAGAATATTTTCTTTTATAAACATTTAAACTTGGAAAATTCAATAGCTTTTGTTGAATCACTTCGAAACCTCATCACTTTTAAATTGTTCAGAGAGGACACCCACAGCCTTTGTACTTTGCAAAAAAGTTTGTTTTTTTTAATTGTCAGGGGTTCCCAAACCTCTCCTTGGGCCTCCCCATACAGTCCATGTTTGTGTTTTAACCCTGAAATGACACACCTGATTAAATAAATCAAAGGTTTAATGTGTAGTTGACGAATTGAATTAGGTGTGGTAGCAGACATACACGTGCATTTGTTTTTGAAAATTGCTACGACAGAGGAAGATTTTGACAGTGAGGGCATGGAGTTGGAAAATAGTGAGGAGTTTGGAGGGAGGTGGTACAGGATTGTCTGCCGCGCAAGGCAAAGCAGTTCACCCGCAAACCGTGTTTTTACTGATGAGCTTTGGGACATGTTGGTGATGGAAACGAATCAGTACAACGAACATAATGAATAAATAGCATAATAAATAGTAATGTAATTATGGGGATGATTGTTGATAATAATAAATACAATAATGGCATAAAGAATAAATAGTTTAATAAAACTTCTTCTTACCTTTAAAAATGTATTTTATTTAATGTTTCTATGTGCTACAGAGGCTTAGGTTTCGGTAGACGTTGACAATTCTTAGTATTTTTTCAGAAAACCCTCAGGAGATAAGGATATTCATCTTAGAATAACAGGTTTTATAGGCATTCTTAGCAGGCGTTTTAGGCATCAATGGGTTAATTTATAAGTCACCATGAGTCATTGCTAGCAATTTCAGAGCTAATTTAGCTAATAGTGGGCTAAGTCGATGCATTGCAGGACAGTCTACGTCATGATAGTCAGTGGTTCAAGCCTATGAGTTCTCTGACTTTTCCCCCAACCTTCAGCACGTGGCTACGCAAATTGGAATAGTGCTACTCGGGATTTGGTTTCCGTGTTGGATTAGCAGTGTGAAAATAATCTGCGGCTGGGCCACGTGGTTGGATGAGCCATGTGTAGTAGGGCCCTATAAAATCTGTTTTATTTTTTGGCCAATTCCTTTAAATTTTTCCAAATTCCGTCATTTCCATTTTATTTCTTCCCAATTCTGTGATTTCCGTTTTTGTGATTCCACTTTTTAATTTCAAACCTCTATATAAACCCACTGGACCAGTGGTTCCCACACATGTTTTGGTTCCTGTACCACCAGGGGTTCTAGTACCAATGGTTGGGAACCACTACCCAGGCAAAAGTGGTTTGCTCAACTACTTTTTTCATTCTTCATTTACTTTCCATGTGCATTAGTATTTTTCATGTTAATAACACATTCTTGCTTCTTGCAGAAGAATCTATCCAAAATAAAAACTAAGATTAGACAAAAGTGGAGCAATGACAAACATATATATCATATAGAATAAAGATATACATCATTGTTCCCCTTTAAAGAGTAGCCTACACCTAGTCATTACGCTGTTGGATAAGTGAGTGAACAGAGAAAAACAAGCGTTGTCTGAATTAGAAATTTAGAATGGTGTAAATACTGTTGTTTATAGCTGTCAGCTATCAAGCGCATTACAACGTTTCAACGATATGATGGAGCGCATGCTGATCAAGTTTGATAGAGAAACACACTGCATATCTGGCCTATCGCCAGGGTAAGACCAATTGCGGCAATGCATCACAGATGCTTAAACCTTTACATAGCCATGCAACAATATTTTTGGCATGCATTCTCTCTGCTTTGCAATAAAACATTATACTTTTCCAAGCTACACTAGGTGTCCAACGCATGCAAATTGAAGCATCCGTTTGATTTTTCAAAAGGGTGCATCACCCAAAATTCACCACAACTGCTTCTGCAATGCAAGTGATGCAAGCCAAATGCAGCGTTCTATTGAAAATAAATGTATTTCTGTCGTTCCAAACTGCACTGCCGCAATTGTCCTGACCAGGGCATAAATATATAGCGCAAGTGAACCTCCATATTTGTGTTAGGAGAAACGCAATGGCAGTTGTTAATATTTCGGGACTATATTTGGATTATCGAAAAAATATATATATTTTGCTGAATTCCACATTAATATCTGAATTCCGCGATTCTATCCGCAATCTCCAGAATGCGGAGATGTGCGCACCCCTAGCTATCTTACCAAGGATTTGCAGAGCTGCCTAGAAGGCAGGGTTAGTGGGAATTGGGAAAGGAACATAAAGTTTTGGTCATCTTGTTTCTCAACAGGTGGTCCATGGCTTGTTGGAGAGTTAAGCATTTAAATGATTATTTAAATGATTATTATTGGATGTATTATTTACATCTGCTCAGCTTCGCAGCAGCACTTGCTCACCAATACGTTTTCATTTTATGTTGTGTCAATCATTAAACACCGATCAGCCAAAACTTTATGACCATATTGTGCTTAATATTATGTAGGTCCCCCTTTTGCCACCAGAACAGCCCTGACCCGTCGAAGCATGGATTCCACTAGACCTCTGAAGGTTTGCTGTGGAATCTGGCTTCAAGACATTAGCAGCAGGTGGATGCAGCTCCATGGATTGGACTTGTTGGGCCAGCACATCCCAGAGATGCTCGATTGTATTGAGATCTGGGGAATTTGGCGGCCAAGTCAACACCTTGAACTCATTTTTGCGTTCCTCAAACCATTCCTGAACCAAAGTTTTTCCAGCCAAACATTGCCCGAAGCATCATACTGCCTCCGCCGGCTTGCCTTATTCCCATTGTGCAACTTGGTGCCATGTGTTCCCAGCCATCCACGTGCTGTAAAAGAAAACATGATTCATCAGACAAGGCCACTTTCTTTATTTTCTCTGTGGTTCTGATGCTCATGTGCCTATTGTACCCACTTTTGGCAGTAAACAGAGACAAATTCATCAGATTAAGTGAGCAGCTGCTAAAATGCCATTAAAAAGCAGCAAACAGTTATTTAAAGCTGCTGGCGCCTCTGGAGTCCCGCGAACCTCAAGGTGTAGGATCCTCCAGAGGCTTGCAGTTGTGCATAAACCTACTATTCGGCCACCCCTAACCAATGCTCCCAAGCAGAAACGGTTGCAGTGGGCCCAGAAATACATGAAGACTAATTTTCAAACAGTCTTGTTAACTGATGATTGTCATGCAACCCTGGGTGGTCCAGATGGATGGAGTAGTGGATGGTTGGTGGATGGCCACCATGTCCCAATAAGGCTGCAACGTCAGCAAGGTGGCAGAGTCATTTGGGACTGGAGTGAATGGAACTGTTTGTAGCGCATCAAACCCACTGTGTGATACCATTCCATTTTGTAATGTGAGCCTGGCGTCCCCAACTAAGATTCAGTCATGCCGGTCCCAAAAGTAATGCGAGCCTGGCGTCAGCAATTAAGATCCACCCACTGCAGCTGCTATGTTAACATGTAAATTGCCCTTTTAAGATACTATTTCATTGAAATAGCTTTTGATTTTAAATATTTAAATATGAGCTAATGCTGCAAATTCAACAAATTACCATTTTTAGTTCTTTACCACCTATAAGATGTTTTGAAACTCTGTTGTGCATAATAATTTGGAACAGTGCATTATGTGTAAAAAATACTGTTTTCATTGGGTGGTTTGTTCAATGAAATTCGACTTATACCCTAACAGTTGATGACTTGAAAATTATACTTACTTTATATTATAATTATACTTGCATCGACTATTTAGGAAAATAGGAACACGGTGTAAATAGGTTGAATAAACATATTCATTTGTCATTTACCCTCGGTCATTGCTGACATTGCTGAAAGTCATCCTTGGGGAAAAAAAAGATTTAAGTACAACTCTGAGACATGATTTCCAAGCCTTGTACCATGATCAGTATAACAGGGACATGTACGCAGAAGAAAACATTACTGTTTTTAAACGTTTTAAATGTGGCACGCACTCTATAGCCAAATGAAATGTAAAATATTTATTCCTGTCCTAAGAAATAGCTGAGACATGATCTCAGCACCTCCAGGTCCCTGTAAAACCAACCAGGTATTGAGAGATTTTAAATAATTTGTTACCATAATTAATCATGTTTTACTTTCTTTTAATTTCAAAACCTGTGAACTGAACCTAGAAATGTATTTTTACAACTCTGTGTGCTCAGACATTTAGAGTACAGTAGACATTTCCTGAAATGACACTACATGTTAAAATAAAATGGTTTCACTGATGCTTGGTTCAAATCGTGTTTTTGTCAAAATAATAGCCAATAATTAACTATATTTCCCTCTCGTAGAGTTGCTATGAAAATGGAATATCCTTTATGTGGTGAAGAGTAGTATACACTGTGCGCAATTATCATGCAAGTTGTGTTTTTGAGGATTAATTATGTTATTGAACTACAGTGATCTCGCTCAATCAAAAATATAAATACACCTCAAACATGAATTGCTAAAAAAGAAAGTATTTGTGTGCACGAATGTTGGGCAACTCTTAGTGTGCAGAATAATTATGCAACTAAATGAAAGGTTTCCCATCTGAAATCTTAAAGTGAGAATAAGAAACAAACAACTCAAAATGTACAAATTAACATTTCTGACATTTCAAAACAAGCCACCTTTCTTTTCAATAAGAGTCACTAGCCTTCCATTCATGGAGTCTTGTCAGTTTCTTGATCTGTTGACAATCAGCTTTGTTTGCAGCATCAACCACATTATCCAAGACCCTGTTCAGAGAGGTGTACTGTTTTCCTTCACCATAACGGGACCACAAGTTCTCATGACTGTTTAAGGCAGGTGAGGAAGTGGGCCATGTCATTATTCTTTCATCTTTAAGGCTTTTACTGGCTAGCCACGCAGTGGAGTACTTTGATGCATGCAATGGAGCATTGTCGTGTATAAAAAGTGTGGTCTTCTTGAAAGATGCAGACTTTTTCCTGTACAACTGCTTGAAGAAAGTGTCTTCTAAAACTGGCAGTAGGTTTGGGAGTTGAGTATGAGTCCATCTTCAACCTGAAAAGGTCCAACTAGCTCACCTTTAATAATACCAGCCCATACCACCCCACCTCCACCTTGCTGGTATCTGAATCGAAGTTGAGCTCTGTTACTGATCCAGCCACGGGCCCATCTATCTGGTCCGTCAAGAGTCACTCTCATCTTATCAGTCCATAAAACCTTTGAGAAATATGTCTTCAGATATTTCTTGGCCCAGTCTTGACAGTGGTGGTTGGGTTTCAGCCTTCCTTACCTTGGCCATGTCTCTGAGTACTGAACACCTTGTACTTTTGGGCACTGCAGGTAGGTTGCAGTTCTGGAATATGGCAGCACTGGAGGATAATGGGTGGTAGCTTCACATTTGAGTCTTCTCAAATCTTTGGCAGTTCATTTGTGTCTTTGGTTTTCAACACTTTTCTTGCAACCCTGTTGATTATCTGTAACAAAACGTTTGATGGTTCTGTGATCACGCCCCGATATCTTAGCAATTTCAAGAGTGCTGCATCCCTCTGAAATACATTTTTTTAAGTAATTTTTTACTTTTCTGAGTTAAATCTCTTGTGGCCCATTTTGTCTGAGAAACAGAAGCTGCCTAATAATTATGAACACCTTGTTATAGGGTGTTGATCTCCTTAGGCCACACCCTCCATCATTACACAAATCACCTGATATTAAGTGGTAAATGGACTGCATTTATATAGCGCTTTTTCTAACCAACAATGGCCACCACAGTAGACATTACTGTGCCTCACACTCACCCTTTCATTCACTCATTCATACACCGACGGCAGTGTCAGCCATGCAAGGTGCCAGCCAGCACGTCAGGAGCAGCTGGGGTTAGGTGCCTTGCTCATGGACACCTCAACACTTGGTCAGGAGGACCCGGGGATCGAACCACCAACCTTCCGGTTGCTAGACAACCTACTTGAACCACTGAGCCACTGTCGCCCCAAATCCAATAAGCACAGCTTGCATAATAATGATGATATGGTTAAAATACTGACATGTTTAATAATTGTGCATACAGAGTAGTGTATGTGAACTGAAGGCAGGGGTGACACCACTGGAAAAGCCTAGGACTCCAAATGTTTTATTTACAACTCTAATAATAACATTATTATTATTTAACAATATTTTGTTTATCCTTCATAGTTATATGAATTTCACACAAAAGTAATTTGGTGTCCTTTATTGAAATATGTAAAAAGAAAATTGTAGTCATTTAAACTAGGCTAAATACCTTTTCCGGCCCAGTGTGAAAAAGGTCTACACCACCTCTCCTGTCCTCTTCTCCATCCAGGTTCTCCATGACGAGCTCTCCTCCATGCGCCAGTGGGTCTCCATGCACGTATCTGACCACAGTGGCTTCCACTACCGCCAGTTCCTTTTGAAGGCCCTGGTGAAGGAGCTCAGCCAGGCTCCCATCTCCTCCCCCCCGCCCAAAGATTGTCGGCCCAGCCCAGACCCCCGGTGCCACCAGGCCCACCTCAGCGAGCAGGTTAACGGAGAGGCCACAGTGGCGGCCCCTGGCTCTCCTCCCCCATCACCAGAGGAGAAGCCGTCACTTCCCGCCGTGCCCCAGCTCTTCCAGCAGGAGATGGATCTGTGCACCGACCTCATCCAGTCTTTCCCTGGACACGAGGCACTCTGGTGTCACAGGTATGAGCCCCATGTCACGGGTTAACATCTCGGGGGGACACTCATGTCTTTGAAGCTGCTTTGACTCTGTTTTTTCATGGGAGAGAGAGGTGTTTGTCCCGGGGCTGAAGACCAGCTGCTCAGTCGAAGGTGTTTATACCTGATTGTGTTGTGATAGAGCCAAGAAACGGGTGCCATGGCAACAGTGTTCTCACAGTTGTTTCTGACAAGCAAGATGATTACTATTACACTGATTCACCACAATGTTCATAACCAGTAATGTAATAAAGGATATTGTTACTTTTTCTTAGATTTGCACTGTTTACATATAGAATGTGGCATAAAAAGCATTACGTCTTTTCCAGCTTCACACCCCATCAGTTGCTAGAAATCCAGTTTCCTGTTCCTTTGTGATTAGCTTCATGATAATAAAACCAACTGTGTATTTTTTATAATCATCCCCAGGCGTCATGTCTTCTACCTCTGGCATCACTGGAGGATGGACCACAACCAACACAATGGCCAGGGCTGCGTAATACGCTCTCCCAAGTTAAAGCACGCCAACCCTGGGCTTAGCTGCCGCCCTCACGTGGTCTCCCCTGGAGCAGTGAGCTTGGAGCAGTCTGAGAACAGAAATGGACAGGCCCATGAAAGTCAGGATGCCATGGAAGTGGATGGGGTCCCAGACCCCCACTGCACAAAGCGTCTGAAGAGAGGTCCCCCTTGCCCCCCTGTCCTCCCCACAGAGCATGGATTTGTAGCCAGCGTCCTGGATGGCTGCCGTTCTCCAGAGCAGGGACGCTTTGCCCTTGCATACAGAAAGTGGCTAGACTCTGTGATTGGTCAGTAGGAGGTCGACGGACACGGTCACCGGCACAAATCTATGATCATCTTACCTTCACCTGATCTTTAATCTTAACCGTTAGGGCAATAACTTCGTACACGGTCCCAAGATCAGCGTATAGTGGCTTGCAACTTCCTCCTGGTCTTGAAGGCTTGGTAAAGTGGGCTGGGAATCTCTGATAGGTCAAGTTTATTAGCCCTGCCCACCGCTCCCGGCCTACTGGAAATGCCTGTACTCTTATTCACTGGCAGAGTTTTTCTCAGCAAATCCCTCTTAAGAATGGGATTCTGAGTGTGTGTCTGCTCTGAAAGACTGGTGGTGGGGATTTTGTGTGTCTGTTAGTTGCTTTTGCCTCAGTTCAAGTTCCTCAATACCTCAGCTCTCTCTGTGTTTGGGAGAAGAGCAACAACTCCACAACAAACTTTTATGCGTCTTTTTCCACTTAAAAGATCCATTCATCCCTTTTCTTTCTTTGTCTTCCACTAGCTAATGTACTGTAGCAAGATAGGTTAAATTAACCTGCCATGGTTACAAGAGATGTATATATCATTTATGTTGGTTTTTACATCAAATATTGCAAAATTAAAAAAGTATAGAGATAAGCTGTGTCACAAAAAATTGTCAACATTGAAAAACAGAGAATACTAGGGAACCAATTTTCTGCAAAACACAGCATATTGTGCATCTCTATAAACAAACAAATGTCAGTTGGACAGAGCAATGCTGCACAGCTGCGGAAATTGCGCTTGAGAAATTAAAGTGATATAAAACATCAGCCTTTCACAAGGACAGACGGAGAGCTAATCAAATCTAGTGAGGAGAATCAATTCTAGTCGATCAAGGTTTCTTCACACCTGCCTGCGAATTTGGTCTTGAGAAGCAGGCGCAAAAATGGCCCGAGTCACTTGAATTGTAGCCAGGGACAATTCTGCAGTAGTGTCTGAAAGCACAATTCCACACATTGATATTCATTCACAAGGTTAACCGTCTTCTCTATCAGTAAAATCCACAGTAATTTATGCAAGCACAACTGTTACGAAGGTTGGATCACCTGGTGCTTACTTGGTCTCAGATCTCTTTGTGCTTTTGCATGCTCTGTTGCCATTGTCGAGCCAAATATGTTGGCATGTCAATTTTATAAGGAATTGGCAATAGGGGACAGTCAGATGGGCCCTTAGGTTAGCTTCTCTCCCCAAACACACTGCCCCAGTGTTGATCTGTACATTGGCTGTGTCTAATTTTGGCAATCTCTGCAGTGCATTTTTATTGTAATATTTTATTGTTTGCCGTGGTCAGAAATGCTTCGGATAGTTAAAGGGGTTCTGAGTGTTTTGCCATGAGATGCTACATTCTACTTTAGGTCTAAAGTGCAGAAAAAACTAAATACTGTTTGCTGTTTGGATGTAGCTGTTTTCATTGCCTCAGATTACAGCAGCAAACCTCCATCAGTACTACCAACTAAGTTATTCTTCTCACTAGCTATCATCTCCTAGTAACAGGACAGATGCCTCTTCTTGAACACTACATAGTACATGGCTGCCCTTTTTCAGGGTCTTCAGAAATAAAGGTCAGACAGCTGCTCTTATCCAGTTTTTTTTTACAGTCACCTGTCTTCTCACCAGAGTAACATGGCTCCTGCAAAACCTGAAATGTTAAAAAAATTGTTTTTGTTTATATTACAATTTGTGTTAGCCAGCTAATATAATAAACAACAAGAACTAAAGATTTAAGTATTGTTTTAATTTTTCTTTTATTTATTTTCTTCACAAACCAAAAAAAAGCATTCCATGTTTTAATTTCTTTAAACAGCTATTTCAAACTTCAACTAACGTTATCCACAGCTAGCTAAAAATCTGTGGGAGAAGTCAGGATGTTCAAAGATCTTCAACATCCCCAAATCTCTTTATAACATATCCATAATATGAAATTAAATGGCTATTTTGATTTATCATACTTTTTTTGCTTCAAGCTGGCATTGAAGGTCAAGGTGGGTAAAATTAGCTGACGATGGTAATGGCTTTTAAAGAAAAGTGAACCATGGACTATATTTCCTCTGGCCACATTACATTACTTACAGTGTGAGAAAAATCTAACATCAATTTCCAATAGTGACTCAGTTTGCAGTATGCAGTTTGTGATTTTGACCACTGGTTGTAAAAGTGTATCGCTATTGAGAAGATTGTGTAATATGTCATGTTTTGCACTCTGTCATGATTTGTGCCAGCAAAACCCACCAGCTTAAATTTGGAATTTCATGACTGAGGAATGACACTGATTCTACGTAGAGATTATGCAAATATAAATGGCATATTACATATCCAGACCAAAGTATGTGGTTTAAAATGTTAGTTTCTTAATAGCAAAATACCTCTTTTAGAATGATAACTTGGATGTTTCATTGTTGCTGAGTAATTTTGGCTGTTCATTTTTCAATATTATTAAGATAGCTAGCTACCTGATTGAATATGGCTTTGGTTAATATCCATTGCATCTGACATTCCTGGGTAAGGCATAGATATTAAAGCTTCTTGCCATTAGGAGTCAGTAACAGCATTGTATAGGAAGAATTACTTATATGTATGGCACTGTCACCATAGAAACAAAATCCATAGATTGATGATTAGCTATTTAGCTACATAAAGCATAATGGGAGTTTACTTATCAAGAGATTTTTGTGTTTTCAATCCATTCTCTGATTGTTTCTTTCACCTTTGAAAATATACTTGAGGTGTTTAATTAGACACTGAGCTAAGGCTAATATAATACATATTAGAATTAGAGTATAGGTTACTTTGGTTAACATGGGTAGATAAGGTATGAAGACTATTTTAGCTGTGTTACATACTTGTATTATCTAAAGAATTATCATCTAATTGTGTGTTTTGTAAGCATGATATCACATTCCCTAACTGATATATTCACAGAACATATCTATAGACTTCACAATTACTTTTCACAGAAGCAAGATTGACTGCCCTATATTTTATGTAAATGTCTTTTGTACAGTTGAAATATTATGAAAATAATAATGATAACGACAGAACAATTCTTTGCCTCTCATCAGTCACAGACAAACAGTTCCAACCCTTATAGGGCAGCAGCTCTGGATTCAATTGTGTTTTACTGTTCAATAGATTTCGAGCTGTTTTTCCCATCCCACTTTACCAGGGCTACCCTTAAGACAAAACACTAGTCTGACATTGTAGCTTTCAAGTGCATTTCTGATATTTCTGTGTTAAAGTGGTAGTTCTCAATCATTTTAAAGTGATAGATGACCTACTTGAACCTCAAGATAATTACCCTTTAATCTTACACAGAAATGATTGGACCAGCCTGCAGATTTACCTCTGTCACACCAGCCCATGTTTTCCAACCACAGTGGTGAGAGGCCTGGGGCTGTGCAGTGTAGCACCTTTAACAGTTACACAATGTTCAAACTAGCTTTTTTCCCAGAGAAAAACAGATGCAGGAACCTTTCTTTGCTATTCCTTCTAGGCATTGCGAGGATTGGTGATGAGAGCAGTCAGGCTAGATCAGAGGTGTCTGTGCGTTTGCAGTCAATACAGATGAATTTTGGTTCGCTAACAGGGTATTCTTGATCAGTTGATGCTTTGTGGATACGTTCTCAGGCTGTGGTGGTGTGCATCTGTGATTTAATCTGAAATCGGTCTCTAAACCGAGAGGCAGAGAATCTCAAAACAGACAGGCAGACTGACACAGAGAAACAAACAAGCTGTGAGAGAACTTGGCGGTTGGTACTGAAGGATTATCTTCACGGCTGCCGGGTAAGAACAAATTTGACCAAGATCAAAAGAGTAAACTGATGTTTCAAGCATTTTAAAGGTAGTTGCACAATATAGCAAGCAGTGTGTGACCAAGATGCTTAGAGAAAAATGCCAGAGACATTGGCATTGACACAAGCATTTGTAAAGCATCCATTACCGCCACTGTGAACAGTCACTAGCTCGTGAATGCTTAAGACCACAAAGCTTTGCAGGAAATAATAAAGTGAAGCCGCCAAATTGTTAACTAGTGTTAGACAATCAAGGCTACAATATTTTGACTAGTCAGAAGCAGTTGCAGTAAAACACACCATCCTGGCTTTTTCTATGACTTTTCGAGTATATCACTTAGTAAGAAGCAATTGATAGGGTATTGTAAATGATATGTTGGTGTGGATATTGAAACAGATACTGTCAGAGCTCATTAGAGCCTTTCATCGCTTCATTTGGATACTGGGTGTTGATTATTCATTCATCTTGTAAAAGGCACTGTTCTTGTTTTAGCTCACTAACTTTTACGAGGGCTTCCATTGAATCTGCCGTAGTTACTACTATGATTTTCTGTTACCTACTGTATAACAATAAGGTTTAAGTATTGATTCAGTGTTTGTTGACTTCACCTCACAACTTGTGTCCTGCATAACTATAACAATGTGTCTAAAATATGGAAGCTGCAATTATTTGTTACTTTATGAATTATCCATTATGTTTGTGGTGTTTTCATTCTGTCACCATATATTGAATGGTTGAAAACTAGCATATCCTTACTATATTACCACATGGGTTTGTTATGTTGCATATGTAGGCCTACTTACAGCCATTAGACTCAAACATAATAATTATACATCTATGCAGAAGAAATATTTTTTACAAAGTTTCTTTGAGCTTTTAAACGATAACGTAGCTTCTGTTAATTTTTAGGTTTGTCCTTTTATATTATTTTTCTAAGTTATTGTGTCCAATGATAATATGCCTAGCATCTCATTTGATAAAATTTATTTAAAGAGTTGTTCAGTTCCATGTCCTGTCTCCAGTTGTTTTTTGGTTTCTCTCAGCTGCTTACAAAGCTTAATAAAGCTTATCTGGAATACACAACTTTGTCTTTATGTCCATTGAGCAGATGGCTCAGTGGTTAGGGAGTCAGACTTGTAGTCGAAAGGTTGCCGGTTCGATTCCGGGCTGTGCCAAATGTCGTTGTGTGCTTGAGCAAGGCACTTTACCCAAGTTGCTCTAGGGGAATTTCCCTGTATTCACTGTAATGTCTAAAATGTAAATACGTGGCTGATGTTTTCGCAGCAAAAGGGGGACTTAGGTGGTTATAATGTTATGGCTTATTGGTGTACCTTACCCAGCTTCATGAGTGAGATGTAAGCCTTTTCTAAAACATCACAAAACAATGTGTATAATTTGGCAAAAGAATACTAGGAAAAGCTTTTTTGGAACAATTTATTGTGGACTAGAGGTTGACTTATTATGATTTTTCAACACTATCGATTAATCTGCTAAATATTACCATTTTTTTACAACAATTACAATAATAGCGATTGAACAGTAAAATATTTCCCTGTGGAATAGTGGAAGGCACTCTGGTGGTTCATCCAACCCCATGTCGCCGAGCCTGAGTCTCATCACACTGCTCGTCCAACACGGAAGACAAAACCTCCTGATGTGGGATGAATACCCTCACCAACTATTAAACTGTTCATTTCTAGCAGTTTAACCTCTAACCAAAATTCAGATACCATCATGCATGTAAATAAACAAAGACAGTAACTGAGAAACGTGGGATTAAAGATGCAGTCTGATTTTGGCCACTGGTTGTAAAAGTACTGATTATGGAGCCAAAAAGGGCACATCCTATATCTGTGCTCTATGTAATATTTTTTGTGTGGAATGAACCACTTAATTTACACTTTGACATTCACAGCTAACTATGAGTGACCGTACTTAAGAGTTTACTTATACAAACTGCATATTACACATCCAGGCCAACATGGGGGGTTTAAAATGTTATTTTGTTAATTGCAAAATTCCCAGACTACATTTTTAAGTATCAATTAAAAGCTTCTAAATGTACTGTTTCTCCTCTTTTTGCCAGTTGCACATGGTTGATGAAAGCAGGTTTAAAATGTTTTCCTGCTATTAAACTAAACATCAGAAATACTTTGGAAGTTGCTATCTGGTGAGCTGTGTGTGTGAATAACGTGAACTATTCTCACACTTGCTGACTGGAATACCATGTTGGAGAACATAGGGTACAATTAAAGACACTCACCGGCCACTTCATTAGGTACACTTTGCAAGTACTGTGTTGGACCCCCTTTTGCCTTCAAAACTTGCTGCAGAATTATCAGCTGCACATCCGTGATGCAAATCTCCCGTTCCACCACAGGATAACCCAAAGGTCCTCAGTTGGATTGAGATCTGGTTGGGGGCCATTTGAGTACAGTGAACTCATTGTCATGTTCAAGAAACCAGATTGAAATGATGTGCACTTTGTGACATGGTGTGTTGTCCATGCTTTCATGTTGTTAACGCGAAATTCTGAGCTTACCACCTGAATGTTGCAGCAGAAATTGAGACTCAGTAGACAAGGCAACATTTAGCCTAGGCTTCCTGTTTTTAGCTGACAGGTGTGGTCTTCTGCTGCTAGCCCATCTGCTTCAAGGTTTGACGTGTTTTGCATTCAGAGATGCTCTTTTGCAGACGAAGTGGTCCTCAAACCCTTCCATGGAGGGCCTAGTGTATGCTGGTTTTTGGTCTTTCCCTTCAATTAGAGCATAATTAGGACCTAGACTGCCAGGAGAGGGGAGATACTAACCAATTAGTGAGCTACTCCATCAGCCTTGTACAAGGTAAAAGCGAAAACCTGCATACACTAGGCCCTCCATGGAAGGGTTTGAGGACCACTGTCTTAAACCATTCTGGCCATTCTCCTCTGACCTCTGCCATCAACAAGGCAATTTCGCCCAAAGAACTCCCGTTCACTGGATATTTTCTCTTTTCTGAACATTCTCTGTAAAACCTACAGGTGTTTGTGTGGAAAAATCTCAGTAGATCAGCGCTTGCTGAAATATTGAAACCAGCCCATCTGGCACCAACAAACATGCCACATTCAAATGCACTTTAATCATCTTTATTCCCCATTCTGATGCTTGGTTTGAAACGGGTAAAAAAAGCAAAGCCGTCCACAACCATCAAAAAAGGTTTGAACATGACCGCACATAGTTGAGCGCGGTGGCGGGCTGTACATTTGATGCCTTTGCCCAGGGGTGCCGCCAGAGATTTGATGCCTTTGCCCAGGGGTGCCGCCAGAGATTTGATGCCTTTGCCCAGGGGTGCCACCAGAGATTTGATGCCTTTGCCCAGGGGTGCCGCCAGAGATTTGATGCCTATGCCCAGGGGTGCCGCCAGAGATTTTGAGTCCCATGAAAATATATTATACCAGGCCCCACCCAAAGCGGGAGGAAGAAGGGGGTGTATTCGACATGATGCATACAGTGGAATTCACTATTTAATACACGACTGATACCCTATAGCAGTGGGTTTTAACCCTCTTTTCTAGGCACATCAGATGTTCCACAGTTAGAGATAGTTCAGTGACTACAGCTAAACTGTGGAACGTCTGGTGTGCCCTGAGGAGAGGGTTGTAAACCACTGCCCAATAGTTTGACAAATGTGCTAATTGTGATCTTTTACAGTGTAAATGTAATTGTAATGATACATGTCTTGACTGGAAAATTCTCAACATTAATGAATATCTTAAACATACAACTCTGGAAAAACATACAGACCAGTGCAAAATCATCTGTCTCTGATTTTAGAGATAGGTATGGGTTTGGGTAAAATGAACATTTTTGTTTTAATACAAAAACTACTGACAACAATTTTCCCAAATTCCAAATACTTTACAAATATGGTCATTCAGAACTTATTTTCAGTACGTTACAACTGATCAAAATATAAAAGAATTGCAGTGTTGTCAGACCTTGAATAATAGGAGGAAAATAAGTTCATTAACATTTTTAAACAACATGACTAATGTGTTAATTTAAGAAGAGTTTAGAAATCCATATTTGGTAGCATAATAATAATAATAGTCTTTAATGCATCTTGGCATGCTCTCCACCAGTCTTTCACTTTATGTTGTGTGACTTTATTCCACTCCTGGAGCAAAGATTCAAGCAGCTCTGCTTTGTTTGATGGCTTGTGACATCCTCCTTTGTCTTGATCATTTTCCAGAGGTTTTCAATGGGGTTGATTTAAGAACAATTAGCAGTAGTCTCTTTCAGAGCTGTAAATTAACCTAGTCAATTAAATAAATTAACATTGTATTCTATGGAATGATCTAACACCTGACTAGATGTCAGTTAATGACCATATTTCAGTCTGCATCAAATCAAAGGAGACAGACGACTTGAAGGTATTATTTTTGGCTGTCACCTATGAAGACTGACTCACTCGATGTTTCAAACTATCCAGCATCCAATACAAACTATAGGCTGTTTTTGTTTCAGTTAAAGACTGCGGGGATGTTAGCTTTATATTAAAGATTGGAAATGTCAACGTCAATACCTCTTCAATGAAACATGCCAGAAAGACAAAAAAATGATATTCTATGAACCTGCTCATGTTTGCAAAAAAGCAACACTCCTTGCTTTCCCATATCGATATCAAAATTCTGTTTGAAAAGCGAAAAAATACGTGAATCTTTGTTTTCTGCCGTTGCGGAGGTTAAGGGACCGTCTTAAAAGTGCAGTTAAAACTTTTCCTCGCTAATGAAAGACTCTCAATAGCTCTGGCCTAATAGGATTTTTATCAATGAATCCAACTGATTTAAGTTCAGCGACATCTGCCCTATGATCAACATCAATTATTTTATTAATTTTTTATTTGGATTCTTTTAAATTGGTTTTAATGCATAAATTATAGCAAAAATGGTCAATAGCTCTGACCCCATACAACCCTTTTCAAAACAACAATTTCTCATATTCTAAGAGACATCTCCTACACAATCAACATCAAGTAGTTTTGGGATCTTTTGATCTGGCTTTTTTTCAAATCAGTACTAATGGCTAAAATATAGCAATAATAGTCCATAGCTCTGAACCCATGCAACCTTTATCAAAACAATCGTTTCACATGTGTTAAGGGACATCTACACCATCACCGTTAATTGATTTTTTATTTGTCTTTTTAAAAATCAATATTAATGGCTAAAATATAGCAATAATGGTCAATAGCTCTGACCCCATGCAACCTTTTTCAAAACAACCTTTTCACATGTGTTAAGAGACATCTCTTACACCATCAACATCAATCATTATTATTATTATTATTTTCTTTTAATCAATACTAATTGCTAAAAAATAGCAATAATGGTCAATGGATCTGACCCCATACAACATTTTCCAAAACAATCTTTTCACATGTGTTAAGGGAAATCTCCTACACCATCAACATAAATTATGTTTTAGGTTTTTTGATTTGGGTTTTTTAAAATCAGTACTAATGGATTAAATATAACAACAATGGTCAATAGCCACATCCAAAAATCAAAAAACAAAATAATGTTGATGGTGTAGGAGAGGTCCCTTAACACTTGTGAAAAGGTTGTTTTGAAAAACATTGTACAGGGTCAGAGCTATTGACAATTTTTGCTATATCTTATTCATTAAATCCGATTTTAAAAAAGCCTGAAAAATTAATGTGTAGATTAAAAATAAATTAAGACAGTGTAGATGTCCCTCAATACATGTGAGAAGGTTGTGTTGAAAAAAAATGTATAAGGTTAGAGCTATTCATCTTTTCTTGCGATAATGTATGCAATAAAACCGAAATTTGAAATAAGCCACATCCAAAAATAAAAATAAACTAATTGATGTTGATGGTGTAGGAGATGTCCTTGAACATTTGTGAGAACGTTGCTTTTGGGATTAAGTTATAGAGACTGGCTCGGCCAATCCAAGCCCTTAATGTGCTTTGTCTTGAGTCACTCCTTTGTTGCCTTGGCCATGTGTCATTGTCATGCTGGAATACCCAACCACAACGAATTTTCAATGCCCTGGCTGAGAGAAGGAGTTCCTCAACCAAGATTTGACGGTATATGGCCCTGTCTATCGTCCCTCTGATGCTGTGAAGTTGTCCTGTCGCCTTAGCAGAAAAACACCCACACAGCATAATGTTTCCACCTTCATGTTTGATGGTGGGGATGGTGTTCTTGGGGTCATAGGTAGCATTCCTCCTCCTCCAAACACAGCGAGTTGAGTTGATGCCAAAGAGCTTGATTTTAGTCTCATCTGACCACAACACTTTCACCCAGTTTTCTTCTGTATCATTCAGATGTTCATTGACAAACTTCAGACGGGCAAGTACATGTGCTTTCTTGCGCAGGGGGACCATGTGGGTGCTGCAGGATTTTAGTCTTTCATGGCGTAGTGTGTTACCAATTTTTTTCTTGTTGACTATGATCCCAGCTGCCTTGAAATTATTGACAACATCCGCCCATGTGGTTCTGGGCTGATTCCTCACCGTTCTCATGATCATTGCTACTCCATGAGGTGAGATCTTGCATGTAGCCCCAGACTGAGGGAGATTTACAGTTTTTTTTGTGTTTCTTCCATTTGCAAATAATCGCACCAACTGTTGTCACCTTCTCACCAAGCTGCTATGCGATGGTCTTGTAGCCCATTCCAGCCTTGTGTAGGTCTATTATCTTGTCCCTGACATCCTTGAACATGTCTTTGGTCTTGGCCATGGTGAAGAGTTTGAATCTGATTGATTGTTTGCTTCTGTGGACAGGTGTCTTTTTCACAGGTAACAAGCTGACATTAGGAGCACTCCCTTTAAGGAAATGTTCATAATCTCAGCTCGTTACCTGTATAAGAGGCAACTGGAAGCCAGAATTCTTGCTGATTGAGAGAGGATCAAATATTTATTTCAATCAATGCCTTACGCAATTTTATTAGTCCCCGTAATGATGGGTCCTCAAGGAAGACAGCTACTGCGGATGCTGCCATTTCACCCACTAGAGGTCACTACCAACAACAAAAGAGTAAGACACAGACAGAACACCAACTTAACTAACTAACTACACTACAGGACTGGCTAGTCCCTACTCACACCTCTGGCCCACACCTCAACCACTAACCACCAAGGCGTCCGAACAGCAGGGTGTCAAAATCCCGGACGAGCCCCCAATTGTTACAATCTAACTCTCATAGGAGGGGGACATGACACCCTACTGTTCAGAAAACCCAGCCAGTCAGCAAAAGAGGTATGGGATCGAGGGTGCGAGCAAGACACAGACACAAAGTAGTACGGTTTAACAAAAAGGCTTTAATTGCCACTAATGTAATATAGTGACAATAAATTGAATTAATAAGAAATTACAAATTGGGAGAAAGGGCTGGACTGGACCAAAAAAAAGAAAGGATATTTACAAAAGCCCCAACCCTAACCTGCTCTAATCTAACACATACAAACTAAACCTAACCTGGCACACGAGTGAGGCGCCCTAACTCAAAAGAACAGGAGGTGGTCAGTTTATAACAGGGGAGTTACCCTACGGGTGGTGTACGTCCATGGACCACTTGCCTGCACACTCCCAAGTGCGTTCCCTTTCCCCCTGGGAAGACAAAAAGGAAACAAAAGATTAACGACCAAACTTAAGGGTTATACAAATACAAAATTTTCACTATACGATTACTAAACACTAAATACCTCAAACACTAAACACTACCCATGCTCTCACACTCAACCTCACACAGAGCAAAATACTTAAACCACAAAACACAGAACCAGCTCACAGAGAGCAACCTCACACACAGGATGAGAGAGCGAATACAAACACAAATTGCACAATTTATACTGCTGGGAAGGTCATGATAGGATGAAAGGTGATTGGAATCAGCTGAACCGGATTATGGAAGGGAGGAGTAAAGGATGATCAGGACTGAGTTGCACCACCTTGGGGAAACAGACACACAGAGCAAAGACAAACACAGAGAAAAACAGGAACACAAAGCAGGTAATACAGAATCACATATACTATTACATAGGGGTGCAACGGATCAAAAAACTCACGGATCGGATCGATCCTCGGATCAGAGTCACGGATCGGATCATTTTTCGGATCAGCAAAAAAAAATACAAGACAAATAAACATAAGATGTCTATTTGTTTATTAACAATATGGGGAAAAATATGAGAGAGAAATGTGATTATTATTGATTGTTGTTTAGGTACATTAAAT
>JACXGM010000980.1:13627-60612 GCA_016801145.1 Umbra pygmaea | reverse complement strand
AATTTTGGAAAAAAAATAAAACGGAATTGATCAAAAATAAAACTGATTTCATAGGGCCCTGCTATCGATATAAAGGGAGTTATTTTTTAAAGGTAGTTTACCAATATAACCTCTTAGCCTGCACAACATTTTTATTGTCAGTAAAAATAATTGAAGCCATTATATTGTTATGTTTTGTGATTTACTGATAAACAATTAAAATAAATGTTTTGGGTTTACTGTACTTTGTTGACGTTAAAATGTATTTAAAAAAATATGGTATCGAAAAAAGTATCGTTAAGGAACCGGTATCGAAACTGAGGTATCGAAATTGGCACCGGATCAAAAGATTTTGAACGATGCCCAGCCCTACCAATATGTACTTTATTTTCTTATTGAAACCTTTGACGCCTCTGTTTACAAGCTTGTGGTGATGCGCAATGTGCTATAGGTGCCAAAAAAATCAGTTTGGTACTGTTTTTGTCATGGTTCATATGTGCAATAAACATTACACTTCGTAAGAAACAAAGAGGATGATTATGAAAACGATAAATTGAAAAATGTTGAATATCTGTAAAATTTGTCAAATCTCGTAAGTCCATTGGATATTCTGCATAGACTTATTTCTGTGCTTCTTAAACTGCGTTGCTTCACATTGTTGTGATCAAACGAAACATTGATGTCAATTAGCAATACAACAAGAAGCTGTTATTGATATATGCTAATATTCAGGTGAGCAAGGAAATATTATTCTTCCTCCCTCCTGTCTCTGTAGCAAGTAGGGATGCAGCAATCCGATACTGGGATTGGTAATGTGTTCGATACCGGTCAAAAATACATGATTGGTTATCGGCAAATGGAGTCTACATAATCACCTGATACCATATCTTAATAAGGTGCAGTAAACATTAGTCGTTGTGGTGACTGTTCATTCAGAACAACAACAATGTTAACCATTACTGTACATGTATCCTTACGGCATTAACAAAATATGGAGGTCTAAGCATTTTTCTAGGAAAGTTAGGCTCCATATACAATAAATATAATCCATTTTATGCAGTGGCACAAAAAAATAGATCAATAGGTTTTAACGTGACACTACAAACTGACAGCATCAATTACCAACCAAGGTGGGAAATTGTGTGTGAATTGTAAAATGTAGTTTTATTTGTTATTACTTCAAGCAATTCTTGTCTCGGATTTGACAAATTACGTTTGAGGTGTGTATATCATTTGGTTAAGCTAGGCTAGGGTAAAGGTACCCATTAAGCCCACCAAAATCTGAGTTCAGTTATTTTTCATACTGACAGTTTATTAAGATATTAATTTGTTAAAATGTAAGATTAATCTGTTATTTGAAAATGCATTCATTTATTTGTGTATATTTTATCATATAAAATAAAGATATTTTATGAATAAATTCAAAAGTCTGGCATGGGCTTAATTGGTACCGTGGCACCATTTAAGCCCACGTGTTCCAAATAAGCCCACAACAAAAATGATTGACAAAATATAAAATAATGTAGTGAACTCCAAATATTTATTCAATAGTATGTCTTAAATTAACAAGTATCTAAAAAAAACATTTCATTTTATGTTTGGCTTGCTTTAGATTTGTCACCTGAACCAATAATGACCATCAAACCACAAACATGACTTTGAGGAGCAGCTCGTAAAAGTAAAAATACTTTTTCATACTGTTAACAAGATTTGGGTCCCTATTTAAGACAAATGATCAGGTAAAGGGAGTTAATCTCATAACATTTACGTATGAAAGAAATAGAGTTAAGAACATATTAATCATGGCTTTGGTAAGATATGAACTCCATTTGTGATAATTTTGTTCTTATGTAGGGACTTCCCAAAACGTGTGATCTCAGAGTACTTCAGAAAAGTAATTCTACTCAGTACTTTTACCACCTCTGCAAGATACTTCATGGTATATCTGTCCCCTTCAGATTGTGTTGATGAGTTCTTCCTTTTTGTTGTGATTTTTCTCACTGTAAACAAATTATTATGCAAAATAGGTTACAACAATACTTCTGGTCAGTGTGTGATCTGTGATGTACTCTTGTTAATAATGTCCATAAGGTAAAAGAACATCAAGTCACAGGAAAATGACAAAGTACAGTGAAAATGACAAAATGACAAATCTTTACATCAAAAATTACAATCAAACTCATATTTTCTGGAATTTCCTATTGAACCACATGAGATGGGCTTAAATAGAACATGCTGGGCTTAAATGGTTCTACAGTGACTACCGGGGAAATAAAGATATGTTCACACCAAAATGAAATAAATTTATAAAGCTATGCCTGGAGCCTAAATGTGCTGTAAACTTGCCATCATAGTTATCCCTCTGTTACAAAACCTTCAGAATTATCAAGGTGTTTTCATTCAAAACCGTACCATTTAAGTCCACCTTAAAAAAAGGCATTTAAAATAGATATTTAGCCCACCCAAACCATTTTTTGTGTCTTAATTTGTAGATCGATGTAAAATGAATCAGACAACATTTAGTGTGCATACATAACATTTTTAATATCTCGGCAGTGTATCTATCAGTATGGCTATATTTTGAACTTGTGATTAACTCACTAACTAACTAGCAAAACTCATTTTTTCAAATGACATCAAATAATACAAATTGACAAACTACTTGATAATAGACAACAATCACATCATTAATCTCTCAATTTACATAATATGAATGTACTTACCAAGTTAATGGTTGTAAATTGTTAAATAGATTTCTTCTGAGGTGTTCCGAAACACCTAAGTTTTGAGGTGACTTTGTGAGCTTCCTTGAGACTGCACTGATGTAGACTGGCCTAACTCAACATTGACAAATGTGATTCGTTCTCAACAAAAACTGACTTGTGACGAAGAACTTGTTAGATTGGATTAAAAAAAAAGAGTAGCAGAAGATGGCCCCCAGTTTTTTTTTTATTGACTTCAAAGTTGCAAGTGGGCTTAAATGGTGCCTGGGCTTAATGGGTACGTTTACCCTATTTCAGTTAAATCCAGCCTGAGCTGCAGAATTATACAGTGCCCTCCATGATTATTGGCACGCCTAGTAAAATGAGCAAAATGTTTGGAGGACCAAGTCTGCCAAAATAAGAAATAAATGAATGCATCAAAAATATTTATACATATAAATATGCATAAAAATATGAAATTGTACATTTATTAATATTATTTCCCTATTTATTTCTGTATTTATTTTTATATGAATTTATATCCATATTCTTTTATTTCTGTATTTAGTTCTGTATTTCCACATCCTTAAGCTAATGCGCTGAGGCTTTAAATTAAAGTATGTCACGGTGTCACCTTTTTCCCATTGGTTGATCGGTATCAGAGTGTGAAGATTGATTTTACATACCTATTACTACGTTAGTAGGCTTCATACAGTCTCTTGCCCATGGATGTATTGCTCTTGCCAGAGATTTGAGTCTTGGCTAACCTAGGTGAAAGTGCTAGCTTATTGATTATTTGATTATTTACTTTTTCGCATGGAGTGTCTGGCTGAAAGTTTATTGCAGTAATCAGCATCTAACAACACAGTTGACCCTGTAGTGTAGGAATTTGGATGAAGTGTGATCATTGCCTTTTACGATATACGATTCCGTTAATACAGGAGCAGTCGGACGCCCTTCTCGTTGTAGCCTACCTATTTCATCAAAGCATAGAACTGCCAGTGCAATGTTCCATTGTCGCACGCGCGCGCGCGCACACACTAAGATCGCCGGAGCAAGAGAGCAAGCTATGGTAGTTAACGGGGCACAACAGGTGACACCGAAGCCACAAAAATTGCAACTTGTCTGCACAGTTAGTAGGATTGTCTGTGACATTGCATCTCTTTTTGGGGTTGGTCTTTGGTGAAAGAGTCCTTTAGCCTACAAACCAACCATGTGTCTTCACAATCTGTTTTTATCTCCCGCCCCCTCATTAGCTTAAGGATGTGGAAATACAGAAATAAATATATACGGCAATAAATAAATACAGAAAAATGATCACAGAAATAAATAGGGATAAACTATTGATTAATAAATGTGTAATTTTACATTTGTATATTTTCTATGTATAAATATTTTTATATATTCCTTTATTTCTATTTTGGCAGACTTGGTCCTCCATACAAAATGCATCTTTTGGTGAAGTGGCATAATGTAAAAAATAAATTACAAACATCAAACCTTTTAATTGCAGTATATATTGAGAAAAAAAATCTTAAAGAAATAATTTAACAAAACCATGTTTTTCCAATACAAGGAATTTACAAGAAGTAAAGAAGTAAAATTAAAAGCTGATTCAACAAATATTGGGGCATAGGTTACGTGTGAAAGTTTTGCGCCTTTCAAATGTGAAATGCTGTTGGATGAAAAGCGTCATCCACCAGCTTAGCTGACCAATACGTCTGAAACGGCCCTCCCAAATGCTACAGTAAAGTAAAAAAAATACCTTTTTTTTTAATGCTATGTAAATTTGCTTTAAGGTGTCAATGCAATTAATTTACTACAGACATTAAAGTTCAGACTTGTCCTATGTCACTTAAGTCTGACATCAGTGAGTGTATGCAAGGTTTACATTACATAGCATTAAAATTCTGGTATCACATTGGAACTCAAAGTTCAATACTCGGATCAGTATCGGCAATCAAGTGGTATCAGTGCCTCCCTAGTAGCAAGGTAATCACAGTATGGTAACTACTGCCTCAACTTTGTTGATTTGTTGTGTTTTATCAGAAGCTTCAATACAATAACTAACTTCAGGTTGTGTAGGGTGGTTTTTAGGAAGTTTTTTTGGTTGAGGTTGATTGAATTTATATTGGACTACACAGATATTTCAGTGCATCTGCTCACCTCATCAGTGCTGGTAATAATACTAATCACTTTTCACAATGGCACTTTGCTATTTGTTGTGTATAATGTCTCATTGATCACTGTGAGTTTCAAACCTGCTACTTTTTCTTTTGGAGATGTTTTGTAACGTAGCATTTTATTCAAGTTCTATTTTCTCTATTGAACCTTTATTGCATCTAAGATTTTGACACTCTCAATTCTTGACAAAATGTGTGTAGTAGGTCATGTGTTTACTGTATGCTTTGCATCATTTCAGGCTAGTTATATAATGGCACGACAGCAGAATAAAAAATTACTTTCTGGATGTTCTGAATATTTTGATGATACTATCCCATGTGTGTAGCAGTTTTTAGGCCTCCATGTTGAAGGCGCTGTGTGATCAGACTGAATTGGAAATGAGTGCATGGGGGAAGCGTGTGATCGATCTCAAATTGAAGAGCACTTTTGCCAGTCCTGTCTGTTCCAGCGATGGTGGGTTTGTGCCCATAGAAAATGTTGTTGCCAGTGATGTCTGGTTAGGACCTGCCTTACATACGGCCTACAGGCCCTCAGTCCAGTTTCTCTCAGTCTATTGTGGACAGTCTGAGTACTGATGAAGGGTTTATGCGTTCCTGGCGTAACTCGGCAGGGCTCTACACTGGCTTTGTAACAAGAAGCACATGTGCTACTAAATTTCAATGTAGGTGCACACAAGATAATCTAGGAGCAAATATTGTTATTGTGGCACTGTAAAACATCAGTTTCAGATGTCTTGACACCTCTATTTAAACATTTTTTATAAATGCAAAGAAGCACAGCCAAAAATGTATAATTAATACAAGACAAACTGCCACGTTCCTATTGGCAAACACTGTGGAAGCTCAACTCATCATGTCTTCATTGCAATTCCTGTTCAGATGGCAAAATAAGAACTAGGAAATCAGCGTCCCATCTAAATTGTTCGTTTAGATTTTTTGTATGTTAATATATATTATAAGATGCATTCTACAACTTGGTCACTGAAAGTGTTCTGTTTTTACTACTCAAAATTCGACACATTGCATTTTCCAGGCACAAAAAATGTAACATCCGGAAATTATTTCTATTTCAAATATAGTCAAAGGCATAGGAGCAGGGGGTATTTGTCACTAGGGCTGGGCGATATTGCTATAATACGATATCACGGAATTGGAATTAGTTTTTTTAAGGTATCACACTATTTGACACTATTGTAGCATTTAATAAGCTTTCTCAATGTGATTTTACACGGGTAGACTGTAAGTTGTTGGTCTTAACTGTTTCACACGTGCATGTCCATTCATTTTTGCTGGAGTTATTGAAAAAGCATGAAAAACATTGTTTTTAATCCCTTCAATTAAGATCTTTAAATGTATTTAGCTTTTTTATGGATTGGCTTTAAAATAGTGTCCTGAAAAATTTACCTTTGCTGGGTTTGTGCTTATTGAACAGAATTTATTTTTAAATATATTTTTGGATTGTGTGTTTGGTTTATGGTTATGTCATTGGAGCAAAGTAATAATATGCCTGTCATGTACTTGTCTTTTCTGGTAACACTGTTTTGATGTGTCAAACTAGCCCAGTCACCCCATCTATGCACGCTGTAACCTTGGTCAGAAGGGAAGTGGCTCTGAATGTAAAAGCTCAAACTAAGGACATCAAGTGCTTCAAAAGCCTCCTGTGTCACACATTGTTAGTAAAGCATTTTATCTGGACTGTTGAAATGGACATGTGTTGGATGTATGAATTAGCAGGCCACCACCACATCTACATGATCACATGTGCTCATGAGTAACAGGAAAGGCGGTTACATAGCTAATGTATTGCTTCAGTAGAGCGCTAGTCATTATTTCAAGTGTTCCACAAACTGGGATGTAAGTTCTTTATTAAAAAAATGAAGAAATGTTCTCCTTGGCTGGTTTGGTACCAGGGTTTCCAGTGATTGCCAGGGTTCCAATCAGCTTTCCGGTTGTCTAAATCCACCTCGTCTCCCCCTCTAGCTTTCAGCCTAGATACGGAGCAGCCAGACTATGACTTGGACACAGAGGATGAGGCGTTTGTGAACAAGCTGAAGAAGAAGATGGAGATCACCTTTCTGCAATTTGAGGAGATGGTTGACCGGTTGGAGAAAGGCAGCGGGCAGCAGGTAAGAACTGGGGGATGTTATCTACAATGTGCGCTTCTTTAAAAGATGACACTAACTACATCAACAACCTAAGAAATTACAGGAAACAATTAATATATTGACATGGAACCAGTGTTAACATTTACTCTATTTAATCGATGCTGAAATTAATAGGGACCACAGTGTCCCAGAGGCAGTGTCCCATTTACTGCCCTGGGTTTTTGTTGTACTGGAGTGGCTTGTTCTTCTGTTGCCCTGTTCAAAACCATGTGTGCTGGTGGCAACCTAGAAATAAAGATTTGATAAACAGAAGTGCAATACTAGAAACAATGTTGTCAGTCATGGTAGAAACATTAAACTTCACTTAAAAGAGTAGCCTTCAACAAGCGACCAGGCAAGTAAGTCCAGGGGGTCTTAAGTCATATGGTCCTGTCAGAGCACGTAAACCCTCATGTGACCGGTCTTTTTCTTTCCCCCAATCAGGCAGTGAGCCTGCAGGAGGCCAAGCTGCTGCTGAAGGAGGACGACGAGTTGATCAAGGAGGTGTTTGACTACTGGACCCGGAAACGGAAAACCAGCACGCACGGCTCACTGCACCCTACCGTCAAGCAGGAGAAGAGGGATGGATCCAGCACCTCAGACCCATATGTGGCTTTCCGGAGGAGGACCGAGAAGATGCAGACCAGAAAGGTAGGAGCCCACAACCGCAGGGCTTAAAGTATTCCAGCACTGTGCCGGATCTCCGGCGTGCGGCGGTGAGAAAAAGAAGAAAATTGAGAACTTGTGGTTTAATATTTTCGAGTCAATTGATTTCAGCTACCAATCATATGAGAGGAATGCAGCTCCAATGTTACAAGCTTATTGTAAGTAGAGCAGGGCGGGTCCTGGCAACACAGTGTGATTAAGATCCATGCGTCACTTTACCGTTGTCGGTGAAAGTATATAGCGCAAATTCATGAAGCCTGGGGATTAGATGGGTCGATACCGTAACGATAGTGTGCATAAGTACTTGTACTTGTGAAAAAGGCCAGATACTCCAAGCCGATACTTCCTCCACATTTAAGAGTGTTATGCTGCGCAACACTTTACAGATTAGCCATAGTTGTTTTCTTAAAGTGCCAGAGAGGGAATAGCCTACTGTACAACGCAGTATAGATAGGAAACAGTTGTATTGCTCAAACGTGTAACGATTGGAACAACAATACCAATGAACTGGTAAATCTGATTCACGTAAATGTTTCAATGTAAATTTATTCCAGCACTATGCATATATTTCTGATTGCGACAGAAATGTATGCATAATATAACGACCGTCTACTTCCTCTTTCAGAGACTAGCTTATTAAGCTGTACAACTGTATTTATTGCTATTTAAAAAGAAGAATTTGAACATGAGGATCAAGCTAAACAGTGAAGATGAAGGAAAGCTAGTTGAATATGCATGCTGCGAGGTCAGCATCGATACATGAGGTGGATGTAAAAAATTGGACAAAACATTTATCGTTCTAAGGAATTTGATACAAAAATTATTTTATAATATCAGTATCCGCGATCCTTCAATTTATACACTGCTCAAAAAATAAAGCGAACACTTAAACAACACAATGTAACTCCAAGTCAATCACACTTCTGTGAAATCACACTGTCCACTCAGGAAGCAACACTGACAATCAGTTTCACATTCTGTTGTGCAAATGAAACAGACAACAGGTAGACATTATAGACAATTAGCAACACACCTGTAATAAAGGAGTGGTTCTGCAGGTGGTGACCACAGGCCACTTCTCAGTTCTTATGCTTCCTGGCTGATGTTTTGGTCACTTTTGAATGCTGGCGGTGCTTTCACTCTAGTGGTAGCATGAGACGGAGTCTACAACCCACACAAGTGGCTCAGGTAGTGCTGTTCATCCAGGATGACACATCAATGTGAGCTGTGGCACGAAGGTTTGCTGTGTCTGTCAGCGTAGTGTCCAGAGCATGGAAACGCTACCAGGAGACAGGCCAGTACATCAAGAGACGTGGAGGAGGCCATAGGACGGCTACAAACCAGCAGCAGGACTGCTACCTCCGCCTTTGTGCAAGGAGGAGCAGGAGGAGAACTGGCAGAGCCCTGCAAAATGACCTCTAGCAGGCCACACACACTACTGAGCCTCATTTTGACTTGTTTTAAGGACATAACATCAAAGTTGGATCAGCCTGTAGTGTTGTTTTCCACTTTGATTTTGAGTTTGACTCCATATCCAGACCTTCATGGGTTGATAAATTTGATTTCCAATAATTTTTGTGGGATTTTGTTGTCAGCACATTCAACTATGTAAGGACAAGTTTCATACGATTAGTTGATTCATTCAGATCTAGGATATGTTATCTTAGTGTTCCCTTTATTTTTTTGAGCAGTGTATTAAAAACAAGTCACCTTTTCACTCGCACAGTGCAGAATGCTAGAGCACTCAGCATGATTCTGCTGTCAGTCAAAACACAGATGGTAGTTTGTTTGTTCAGTCTGCATTTATGCATGGATTCTGATAAGCAGCACTTGAACAGAAACAGTTAATCCTACATTCTGTATATCGTGGCATATTGTTGGGTGTTAAGAAATTAAATATCTGGCATCTCTTAAATGGGAAGCAGCCTACTGATGGACAAACAAACTAAAAGTAGCCATTTAAAACTAGTAGTTAAATATCCAGTACCACACTGCAGTTTGATTTGGCACAATTTGGCAATCTCATGATAGTCTCTTCTCACAGACTTGTCTACACGTCATTTTTGTAATTTGCCTGTGTTCATAAATTTATGTACTAAATATTTACAGCGTTTTCTTATATTTGAATTGGAGCGAAAATAGGCTGGTAAAAAATTTACCCATCTGGACAATTGGCTATCCAACAGCCATTGTAGCTGCTGTGCCAAAAGTAAATGTCCCTCCCTCAGGGTTCAAAATTAGCACCAGCCAAATGCTGGTAAAATGCAGTTGGCTGGTAGATTTGCTTTACTCACCAGCCAAAATAACAATAGTAATCCATCGAGTGGCCTGTAAGATTTGAGCATTCACTAGCCGGTTTGGATGGTGGATGAAAGTTAATTTTGACATTCATTTTACATAAAGCTTTGTTCTGTCAACTCAACCCTAAATAATGACCATTACTTGATCACACATGAAACTAATACATTTTTTATTATTGTGTTACAGTGCCAAACACTGTGCGTAATTAGTGCAGTTTAATTTTTCGTAATGTAATTCAACAACACGTGCAATTAGTTTTATTAAACTATTTTTTATAAAAAAATATTCACATTATGGCAGGTACTCAAGCACTAGCTAAATTACTGGAAATTCCCATCCTTAATGTATGTATATCATGAATTTATTGATATCGAATGATGTGAGGAAAAAGTGAATTTTTTGCATCCGCTCTTTTCTGTGTCTGTGAAATTGTCCTAAAGTGTTCTGGACCTAGACATCACCTACTTTCTTACTTATCCTGCCCAGAACCGTAAGAATGAAGAGGCAGGCTATGAGAAGATGCTGAAGCTCCGAAGGGATCTAAGCCGGGCCGTGACCATCCTGGAGATGATTAAGAGACGAGAGAAGAGCAAAAGGGAGCTGCTTCACCTCACTCTGGAGATTGTCGAGAAGAGGTGGGTTTGCATAGCCAGAAAGATCCAAATATTGCATTGTAGCAAGGATATTTAACTCTTACACACTGAGGTCTGGAGACTGCTGGTTTTCTGTTCTACGTCATCTTTATTTCCTGGTGTACCAGGTCTAACAACATCCTAGATTAAAGGGTTGCAACGAAATTGAGTGTAACTGGTTTGGATGTCCACAGTTTAGTATGTGGACTATAGAACAAGCCCCGTGCGATCAGCTCAAGTGTAGATTGGATACTTCAGATGCACACCAACATATAAATAGGTTTTTGGGTTGAGCACTTCGGCTGCACTTTTCCAATGCAGACTGGACTTTTTGTATAATTTTTTTTCTTTTGTGCCCTTAGGAACGGTATGTCTGACTTTGGAGGTGAGATTATGGCTGAGGTCCTGGCCCAGCGGGCTCTGGCTAAGCCGGCCCACATTATCCCCCTGGTGCCACTGACCAACCAATACCGACATCAGGACCACATGGACATCAAGGAGTACAAAACCAAGGTGAGAGAATAGCGGAGGGCACCTCAGTGTCTGGTTACTGTGTAGAAACAGCCTGCACAATTTAAATGACTGTTCTTCCAGTGGAACGTGTAACATAAATAAGCTCAGTGCTAAAGTGTAGTCACAATGCATGTTGGTTACCCGTTTTAAACACTCACATGTAGAGCTCCTGGTCCAGGATCAGTTTAGCAAATAGTTGCCCACATATCCAAATCTGTTGGATCATATGAATAGATCTGATTCCAGATCAGCCCCTCTACTCTTTAGAAATAGCGTGAATAAATTCCTACATATTCCCAAAATATTTGAGGGCAGTGAGTAAATGCCATGCGTTTCTGTCGTCATCTTTGTAGCCGGAGAAGACTGAGGTGGTACGGCAGAAGAGGAAGTATGAGAAGAAGCCTAAAGTCTTACCCCTGTCAGCATCTGCCCCCCACCACCCCGGCACCTCTGTGTTCAATGCCAAGGACGTCCACCAGTATGACTTCCCCAGCTCAGATGACGAGCGCCACTCCCAGGTAGGCCTCCTATGAACATGACCCCCTAATGCCCCCATACCTACTAGGAGATATGAGAGGATTTGAACGGTGCAAGCATTTCACCCAGGGCAAAGAGCATTTGTTATTGTCCCCCTGTGAAATATCCTGTTTCCACAAGTGCATCATGGTTGTTTTGGGTTATAAAATGACTATGTTGTGAGTGACTACTCTCTCTTGCTCCAGATAAACTCAGGCTCTTCTGAAGCAGAGGAGGAGAACGACCCAGATGGCTCCTTTGCCTTCCGGAGGAAAGCAGGCTGTCAATATTACACAGTGAGTGGAAGACTCCCATATCATAACTGTGGCTCATCAGTGTATTGTCAAGTCGTTCTGTAACGTGTGATTTAATTCACATTTCATCCTGGAGTCCTTTGTACATTATCCAGCCAGACGTTGGAACGCATGAACCTGTTTCTAAAGGCTCTTTTTGTCAATCTGCCTCCAGTCTCGGTTAGGCCACGGTGGCAGCTGGCCATGGGATAACCCATCCGAGGGCGGTCTAGGAGACCCTCGCTTCCGTTACTGCCTCACCACCCTCACTGTGCCGCCCCGCTGCCTAGGCATGGCACGGCGACGCCTGGGAAGAGGGGGCAGGTATAAGAACTTTGCCTAACAAAAGCCGCTCACGCAGCTGCTTTGGTAGACATAAGCTTTAAATAGCAGGAATTGCTAATGATTTAAATATTTTTTTCCTCTTTCTCTCTCTCAGGGTTTTGCTGGACAGGGCACACACAGACTTTGACAATGTATTTCATGGGCTGGACTCGGAAATGCTTAACCTGCCCGCTAACAGTCCAGTCACAGACAATTTTGCTAGTACCTCACCAACAAATACCTCGGCCAGAACCTCCTCTTCGTCTGCGGATCTCCATCAAATCCTGTTGAACATTAAGGCGAGCCGGTGGCGCCATTTTAGGCCCCGGACACTACCACTACATGATGGAGACGATCCGCTCACGGACCCCTTGTTCAGGAGACGGGGCAGAGGCTTCAGTCGAATCACCTCCACCCTAACTAGCAACGCGGGTCCCCTAAGAGGAATGGGCCCCCCGGTCCCCACAGCTGGTAAGCAGGCCCTGGGATTACTGGTTCAACACAGTCATGGATTCCAACAGGCCATGATGAACTATTTTTCACACACACAAAGGCTACACAGTACAGGCTAGGGATGGAACGGTTCGGTTCATACCTCGGTTCAAACGGTTCTGTACAATGGAGGGAAATGCAAAATGCAATTTTTTCTATTCGGCATGTCTCAGGCTGTACCACCTAGTGTCATACGGTCTCTCCCCTGAGCTAGCACATCTGGGTGATGGCGTCGGATATCTGTTAGCATGTTACAGTAGATGTATTTCCACTCACATACCCAACAACTGCTGGGCAAAGCTGACACACTGCCTGTACCGTTTCGGTTCAATGCGACATGACACCCGTACCGTTTCATTCAATACGACGAGAACACCCATAGGAGGAACTGTTCCTCATTTCGATTCAATACGAATACATGTACCGTTCCACCCATAGTATAGACACACATTCTTGGTTGAAAGGCACCAAATCATGGTTTGTTTAGGTGGTTACCAGGAGGCATATTTATTTTAATAAATGCATCCAACCCAACCCAGTGTTTTTAAGAAATTAAATTGGAAATGTCTCCAAGCATGAAATTATTGAAGATCGCTGTGTTAGATCGAATCTCCTGCCTTCGACCATACGTATGGGTTGAGTTGGAGGGAATGTCCTCAGTAGCAATCTATACCCTACGCAGTGCCTTGCAATCTAACTGCACTGTACGAGGAAATCTAGGCCGCCATTTGGGCCGCGCGTCTTGTTGGTCACCACGGAAATTGATTTTATTTAGTTGCTATCAAACAAAGCATGATCAATTAAGAATCTACAAGATTAACGTTATGAAATGCTGTAATGGTCGGCATTCACAGGTTTCACTTTAACCAGCTGTGTTATCTAGTGTTTGATTAGTCCTAACAGTTGTATGGATGAGGAGGGGCTGCTTCTTTCAAGTGGTTGGCTATTTCCAAAATGGAGTCTGTAGTCTGTATATGGACTAGTCAGAAATAGGGCACTATTTAGCTAATTGAGTGCTGTTAGTGACACTGCCTTTGTCCTTTTCTCATGTCCTCTGGGCTGCATTGACGTCCATGTGAATGGATTTCCTTGTACGTTTTCATAAGCACACGTAAACCCGATGTTGGATGAATTCCACTGCTAAGTAATGTATGAGAATCTGTGCACTTGCTATTGTCAATCGTTTTGGAAAAGTGTCTGTTACTTGAACGGAATGTAACCCATGGCCATGGTAGCAAGTGCACAGGTCTGTAATACATCGTCTGTGTTATATAAAAACTGGAAATGATTGTTGTTTTTGTAAGTTGTTTGCAACACTTATTATTTGGACAGCATGATTTGGCAAAGGCGGTGCTTAACCGGTTTAGTCCAAAACCCCAATATTGATACACACTAAGTGTTGATTTTTTTCATATAATTTTAGGTTGGGGAAAGTTGTTTTTATAGTATAATGTCGTCATCAGCTACAGAATCATAGTGTTCATTTATATGCTTTTAGTTCATTTTATTTTTAAAAATGTGTAAGAAATTCCATTTGTGCAGATCTATTTACAATTACATTAATACCAACATCTGTAGCTTATCAGATACAATCAAATGGATGGTTATTAAAAACCATGCCATCACAATGCATAATCATGCAAAATGGATGATGTTGCGCTGTTAAAGATGTGGCAAAATGAAGGATTTGGAAGGAAAGCATCTTCAGACAAGAAGACTTGCTGGCAAACGAGGATGAGTGGCTTTTGAGCTGGTTCCGACTTCCTCGGGGCGTCCTGTGTTACAGAGGAGCACTCAGAGAAACCACGCCATGCCAGTCCCACTTCAAGTTTTTACAATACTAGGATTTCTTGCGACTGGCACTTTCCAGAGGGAATTTGCTTACAGGTCAGGGATATCTCAGCCAACCCTTAGCCAGGTTATGCCAGACGTGTTAGTAGGTATAATAGGCTTGTCGCATAATTACATGACATTTCCGTACACGACGGGTAAACAGGCAAACAAAAAAGCACAATTTGCTACTGTCCGGTTTTTCAAATGTAATCTGTGCTATTCGCTGCACTCATGTTGTCATAAGGGCACCGAATGAGAATGGAATGAAAATGCTTTTGATTAATAAAATCAATGTCCAAATAATTTATGACGCAGACATGTTGCTCACTAATGTAACCAATGTTCCCACACCAGACACATTTTCGTGATGAAGCGCTAGGCGCTTTTTGTCATCGATTGATATCCGACCACTTTTTTATTTCTGCTTTGGTCCGACTTTCTGAGGCTGCGGCATACACAGTGATGCACACACTGTGCCCTCCAAACAACATTTTCCTCTCTTCCACCTTTCCAACAAGAAGTTCTACTTCACATTGAGGTTTTTTGTTTTCCTCAGTGTTTGCCATGATGTCTCAATCAATGAATATTAATATGGGTGCATTTTACTGACTATTTATGGCCAACTATGGGTGTGACATTAAGCCGCAAAAGCTGTGCAACATTTAGAGTTGGTTGTGTTTTATAAATGGAAACAGGTTTTATACATCAGAATATTTCTGTGCATTTGAGGCCCCTGATCTTTACCAACTCATAGCACACCAGGACCCAGTGAGGCTGCTGGTACCCACGTACGTGCTAAAACACTGTTAAACCTGGGATAGAAAGCCCCCCCCTTTTAGACAACCTGTGTGACCATTTCTGTACTGTGTCTCTGGCAGCGTTCACTCTTCAACAATACCAGCAGCACCAGGAGCAGCTGGCCCTGATGCAGAAAGAGCAGCTAGAGCAAATCAGGCTGCAACAACAAGCCAACAGCGCCGCCACAACCAACAGCACACAGGTGAGCCTCGCTAGAGCAGCACTGCTACACTGAGGTCCTGCATTTAGTGCATTATCATTTTCTACCTGATCTATTTCTGATAGTTCAGTGTTTTCTATTTGGTATTAATATGGTCCATGCCATTTTCCTCAGGGATTGGTGTCCAAAACTTTAGATTCGGCAAGCGCCACGTTTGCTGCCTCCGCCCTGGTGACGACAGACCAGCTGCTGGCCTTGAAGACTAAGGACGAGGGCCGGCCGGGAGGCGGAGTCAACGGGGTCCTCCCACCCACAGGTAATGCCGTTTCCAAACAGCTTTTGTTTTCAAAAGCGGGCAGATGATATTCTTCTGATGTTTGCTGATATCCCTTTAAATGCTCTTATCTGAGGTTATAAACATGAATGCGAAAATAATACAGCAACAATTCTGTGATGTCAATTTGCTTTTCATAGTTGAAGAGTAGCTTCTTCAACGAACATTAATGTTTTAATACTGTTAAAGGGATACGTTATAAACAATACCACCTTAGGATGTACCAGACACGCCTACATTTAGCTTTTATCTCTGCTTGTTTCCGGCAGGTATCTTCAAAGGCCTGCACCTCCCCAGCCCAGCATTCCTGTCACCCGCCACCCCTTCCCCCATGAACGCCACTAGCCCCTCCCCCTTTGTATTACCCAGCACCAAGAACAACGGAACCCCACACCCCAATGCCGCCAACCCCGCCCCCACTCAGGTCCTGACTGGGAACAACAACAGCAACCTCCGTCTGAGCACATCGTCGCCCGGGGCGGCCCTCGCCAAGCGCCAAATACCTCGGACGCATGTGGCTGTTTCACCCTCTGCCTTGAAGCTTGCCACCGCTAACTGTCAAATGCCCAAGGTCGCCCCCAACCCGGCATCCATGGACATGGTTTCTAGGTGAGACAGATTGGGGGGGGGTTTGTAGGGATATCGACATTCAGAATGGTTACTTATTGTCTTTGTCGTGCACTGTTGACCAGAGCACTGATATGCGGCGTACGTATGACTTCAATAGGGACTACAGCGCAATATCTGATGCAGCAAAATGGTTTTTAAATTGGCAAATTTTTCAGACAAGCGTAGCCCAAAAATGCCGCTTCAGGAAAAGTATTTACCGTTTTTTCCGAGTCGATAATGTCGTAGATATTACCGAACAGCCCCTGATTTAGGATTTTTTTTTCCTTTTTTTGTATGTTCTCTGCCTCCAGGGATAATCACGATCAAGACAAGCCACCACTCAACAGTATATCGGACAACACAGTGGCCATGGAAGTGACGTAGCCTCAGGACACGGAGAACACTGTAGGGGATCTGCCAGGAAACTCATTTAAGGTGCTATGCATCGTAGAGTTGCAGGAAGCCAGGCAGAGGGATGCACACACAGCGTTAGCTACATGGTAACTGTTGGGACTTAATTGCAATGTTCTTCACAACTTCCCCCCCATTACCTATTTGTTAATGTTCATAAGATATCAACGTCTGTAAAAATGAATATGGCAATTATATGTACAGTACTCCATTATTTGTAATACCCTTACAACCCCCCACCCCCCCTTGTATATAACATTACTTGAATACAGAACTTGTTCATTTGTGATGTTTTGCACTTGGGATAAACAATTTTAAAGGAAAAAAAGATGACCTGCAACTGGTGACGTGGGTGTAAGTTGTTCAGTGGTGCGTGTCATTATCACTTGAGCGCATGGCGTGGAACCTGCTGTTTTATCTATTTATTGTGTCGTGTTTACATTTTTTTTCCTGTTCTGTTCTTTTTATATAAAACGTTTTTTGTGTGTTTTTTTGTACCCTGTTTCATAGTCTGTGTCTAGGTAGCTATAAACTTCTGTGTTTTCTGTATATTGTGAACGTATCCAGGGGGTTCCTCACGTGCAGATTCCCGGTTATTGGTTGAGTGTGTCACGTAGACCAATGGCGACACGCATTCAGAGTTGGCAGGCCTGCAATGGGGAGGCATCAGGTTGACGTCAGCGGGTGTTCACTTGCGATAGCTCTTCCATTTGAAACTGTCCTTGACACAAGTAACAAAACGGGGATGAAGTCTCTTCCCAGAAGTCACTGCTGCTTTTGACTTACCTAAGCACTATATATTTTTTGTTTGTTTCAATTTAATGCTGCTTTTATATGATTTTGGTTTGTTTTCAAATCAGAGGACTTTTTTCTTTTGTATCCCTTCCCTGTTATTTTGTGAAGAAATGTAGTTATTTTTGTACCCCCTCATTTTTTTTGATAATGATTGTATGTTCCTTATTGAAAGACTTCATTCTTTTGTTACTTGTTGATGAAAATGCTACAAGGGGAGAAGAATGCAGTATCTGCTTGACTACATTTATCATCATTCCAGTTTATACATCAGAAAATGAAAATGTATGAAAAAAAAACATTATTTTGCTTTTAGAATAATAATTCTCCAGAAGGCTGTGAAGCCAAAATGAAACTACACAGGTATTGGGTGCCTTCCTTTGGAAACATGAGCTCTCTTCTGTGAAGAGTACGGTACTACTCAAGGCTACTAGTTAGTACTTTGTACCAGAAATCTGAATGCCCATTCCAATGGCATAATTTATCCATGAGGTTGTTTTTTTCTGATGAAAATTAAAGAAAAAAATCCTCCTGAATTCTCACAACAAAAAATAAAACCCAGGGCATTATGTGTTTGGAACACTGTCTTTTTGTTTTTGTCTTGTCACAATTCTTGATTTGGTGTTCATAATACAACATGTAAGGTGTATTCTTACCCTCATCTTGGGTCAATGTTTGAACTATTTTTATGTATCTTTTTTCTTTATCTACAGATGACTAAGTCTTACCTGAAATTAAGTTGACTGGAGAAAAAAAAAATCTGATACTGTATGAAGTGATCATCTTGACATAGCTGGTCATTCGGAGGACTACCTGCATATTAATTGTTTCTGACCAGTTTACCACTGCAGTTTTTGGGGTATGCCCACACCATTTGTTTAACTTTTGAAAACACGGGGAAATGACTAAAGTCTGGTTTGAGGGCACGACAGACGTACAGTGTGGTAGTGCAGTGGGCCTCGTACCTTCAGCCAGTCCTTGAATCTACCCCTGAGCTAGCACACCTGAATTCACTTGTCTACTAATCAACATGTCCTTCATTAGTGAATCTAGTGTTTAGGGCTGCGGCTAAGCTGTGGCACCTCCTACAAGGTCCCCAAGAAGAGGTTTGAGGACTAGGGTTGTAGGCTGCTGCCTATGGTACATATTTACTTGTTTAATCCCTCACTTTCATCAAACAATGAGTTTCCCACTGTAATAATAAAACAGACTGAAATATGCTACTTCAAAATGATTGAGGAGGCTGATTTGAACAATCTAAGTATAATCCAGTTTGGTATTAATTTTGAAATGTGTTTACTAGTATTCACAAAACACAGGAGGGAAATACTTTTCTAGAACAGGCCTCCATGGTCTTGGTGGTGCATCTGGACTTGTAGAGAAGGTTTGTCTGTACTGTAGGTCTCCATGGAGACACGCAGAAGTATTAATTTACTGTTCAATGTGGTTTGTTGAATTGCTTAAAATACAGTGAACACTGTTAATAATTTGAAGATTTAGCAAATAGGTAAATTATTTCATACACTAGCACTACCAAAATGGCATAATTTATATTAGTGGCATGTGCCCTTTGATAAATGCTGTGGACACATCTTTTACTCATTGCGATGGCAAAATAAGCACTGCGTGTTGTAACACATCCTTGTCCAGCTAGACAGCTTTTTCTGATTAAGACCTTGAAATGCATGTTCTACAGCTTTAGTTACCTGGTCACTGAGAGCGAATATATAGTTATTTTTTTCATTCCCCAACTTAGTACCAGGACATTCTCTGGAGCAACTTAGGGTAATGTCTCTGCATATTTGGCCCACTTGGGAATTGAACCAGTAACCTGAATACACGTCTGAATCCCTAACCACTGACCCTCTTGACAAAACGGTTAATAAGTCTATTGTAATGTTGCTTGAGTACAACTGCAAACTGAACTCACTTGAAGTGAAAGACACAGACCCCTTAATAACCATATGGTCAGTGTTCTAGGTTGCTAAAAGTGTGTCAATGCTATTTCCTATTGAACACATCCAACAGATGGAAGATTAACTTGTTTTGCAGCAAAGTTTTATTTACTCTCATGATCATCCAGAAGCAAACAATATATTATGTTTTTTCCTTGTTTTATTGATTCCCATAAAGGTTTGCATTCATGGGTACATGACTGACATCATGTGGTTAGTTAGGGGTATTGCACTAAGCGCTATTGACAGTGTTTAATTAAAAAAATTACAGGCTGAGCCGTTAGGTTAGGGTAGTCTCTAAAAGACAATTAAATCTTTCATAATTTGGTCTGTGTCACATAATGTGTTTGTAAAAATTCAAAGCTTAAGATAAACCCCTTAATGAAAAATAATCGTATGTTTTTTTCTCAATGTTTAAGCCCCATAGTTGCAAAAATCATTTTGAACATATATTTAGTGACAATGCCAACAACTCATAATTATTTCCATATTTGAGCCACTACTGGCAGAGTGTATATCAGGCATTTCCAACCCTGGTGCTGAAGAGCTACTGTCCTGATCGTTTTTACTCAATTAACTTACTCTCCCAGTTATTTAAGACAGCTCGTGAGGTCTTTCAAGAAGTTGCCAGTAGGGTTGTGATGGCACTGAGGAGACAAGAGACGTGCGCCTTTTAGAATGTTTTTCAAGTGTTTGACGTTGCGCAGTTATTTAAACAATATTGTTTGGACAGAGCAGGCATCTTTTTCGTCAGCGACTGAGTGAGGGACGTCATTTCACGAGTGACTACGCAGCAATGCATTGAGAGGCGCTATAGCTCCTACTGAATACACTTCCAGATGAATGGAAGATGGTGATGGTGCTTCGTTTGCATCAATGCAATGCTGATGATTTGGGACATCACAGCCATCTATAAGCCGAATTGAAATGGAAACAATTATGGCACTTACATCTCCACACATTGTCACGCGTTTCATTGACATCCCAACCAACACCTCGCATAATTCAGCAGAAGCCAACACAATTAATGGAAATAGCCGGCTTCCCAAGAGTAGTAGGCGCAATGTATGGCACTCATAAAGATCATTGCTCCCAGCGTAAATGATATTTTATATGAACAGGAAGAGTTACAACAGCATCAACACACAAGTTGAGTTTGATTCAAACTACACATTTTGGATGTGGTACCCAAATGGCCTGGGTCTACCCATGACGCGCGGATATTGAAGGAAAGTGGCCTGAAGCAGCTGTTTGAAAGGCACTTTCTGCCGCCGGAGTGTTATCCAATAGGGGATAAAGGATACTCTACGCAGGTGGCTGCTCAGCCCTTTCTATTTGCCACTAACAGAAGCACAAATGAACTACAACAGGTAGCCCATCTTGTAAGCTATTTATACACAATTGTTTCATAGTTTATTGATAGAACACTGTCAGAATCCTGATATAGGTGATAAGTAACGTTTCAATGTCGTATCCCTTCAAGGGCACATCGTGTCACAAGAATTGTGGTGGAGAGAGACTGGCCAGGAAGCGCAGATTCCACATTCTACACTCAGCAAGTAGTTTCTTCCCTCCAGTTCGGTTTTCTTTTGGAATCCATGGTGGCTATGATTACGTCATTAACTCTAAGCTATATATAGGCAGGTCAGTTAACAGCACACAGGTTTGAAATTTGTAATTCAGAAATAGTGGAAAACGTGTTTCACATGCTGTTGTGCAACGTAAAAGACAACAGGTGGAAATGAGAGACAATTAGCAAGACACCCCCAATAAAGGAGTGGTTCTGCAGGTGGTGACCACAGACCACTTCTCAGTTCCTATGCTTCCTGGCTGATGTTTTGGTCACTTTTGGATGCTGGCGGTGCTTTCACTCTAGTAGTAGCTGAGACGGAGTCTACAACCCACACAAGTGGCTCAGGTAGTGCAGCTCATCCAGGATGGCACATCAATGCGAGCTGTGGCAAGAAGGTTTGCTGTGTCAGTCAGCGTAGTGTCCAGAGCATGGAGGCGCTACCAGGAGACAGGCCAGTACATCAGCAGACGTGGAAGAGGCCGTAGGAGGGCAACAACCCAGCAGCAGGACCGTTACCTCCACCTTTGTGCAAGGAGGAGCAGGAGGAGCCCTGCCAGAGCCCTGCAAAATGACCTCCAGCAGGCCACAAATGTGCATGTGTCTACTCAAACGGTCAGAAACAGACTCCATGAGGGTGGTATGAGGGCTCAACGTCCACAGGTTGGGGTTGTGCTTACAGCCCAACACCGTGCAGGACGTTTGGCATTTGCCAGGGAACACCAAGATTGGCAAATTCGCCATTGGCGCCCTGTGCTCTTCACAGATGAAAGCAGGTTCACACTGAGCACATGTGACAGACGTGACAGAGTCTGGAGACGCAGTGGAGAACGTTCTGCTGCCTGCAACATCCTCCAGCATGACCGGTTCGGCGGTGTCAGTAATGGTGTACGGTGGCATTTCTTTGGGGGGCAGCACAGCCCTGCATGTGCTCGCCAGAGGTAGCCTGACTGCCATTAGGTACCGAGATGAGATCCTCAGACCCTTTGTGAGACCGTATGCTGATGTGGTTGGCCCTTGGTTCCTCCTAATGCAAGACAATGCTAGGCCCCATGTGACTGGAGTGTGTCAGCAGTTCCTGCAAGAGGAAGGCATTGATGCTAGGGACTGGCCCGCCCGTTCCCCAGACCTGAATCCAATTGAGCACATCTGGGACATCATGTCTCGCTCCATCCACCAACGCCACGTTGCACCACAGACTGTCCAGTAGTTGGCGGATGCTTTAGTCCAGGTCTGGGAGGACATCCCTCAGGAGACCATCCGCCACCTCATTTGGAGCATGCCCAGGCGTTGTAGGGAGGTCATATGAGCACATGGAGGCCACACACACTGCTGAGCCTCATTTTGACTTGTTTTAAGGACATTACATCAAAGTTGGATCAGCCTGTAGTGTGGATTTCCACTTCGATTTTGAGTGTGACTCCATATCTAGACCTCCATGGGTTGATAAATTTGATTTCCATTGATATTTTTTGTGTGATTTTGTTGTCAGCAGAATGAACTATGTAAAGATGTAAGTATTTCATACAATTAGTTCATTCATTCAGATCTAGGATGTGTTATCTTAGTGTTCCCTTTATTTTTTTGAGCAGTGTATAAACATCTATTCAATGATTGGTCCTGGCCTATGTTGTCATCCAAAATCCTGTTTGCGGCACAGCAAAGTGTCATGAATCAGCTCTAAGACTGACACTTAAGATTTAGTCCTACACTTAAGTAGGACTGAGATATTTGATAAATAAGTTTTAAGGGCAGCTTTGAGCCAAGAATTTTCTTAATCTTAAATCTATTAAAATTAAAACTTAGCAGTGTTCTTATGAGTAATTCTGAAAAGCTTGATAAATACGGGCCCTGACCCTTCCAATGAAATTTACATCTTTGATTTGATACTAAACACTTGTGCTCTGAAGCAGACACTGTTGACAAGGAACTGAAAATTGCTTTTTTTCATCCCAGCTATTGATTCTAATGTGTTTCCAGGCTAATTATGGACCAACTGGGCTTGTCAGAGGCTTTATTCCACAATGGTCCCTTGATTCAATCGAAGTCCAGTTCTTTACTTTTGACCAGGAACTTTATAGGAATATTAGACACATTGAATAGCTTACTGTTTGATAACATAAAAGAGTGGGTGCCTTCAAAAATAATTAATGCATTTCCAACATGCCTTTTAAAGACAGGTGCACAACATGGCCTGAGTTGGTATAAGACACAGTGGCTTTGTTGGCTGATTAACAGGATATAGCACCTTTCTTTTATAAGTGTTAACGTCCACTAGGCTGTTATGGGTTTTTCTTACAGACCGGCTTACAGGAAACTAGGTGCAGAGAATCTGGTTTCTTGTGTCAGTCCGCATCCATTCTTGAAGCTTAAATTGGTGCCATAACAATGTTCACTTCTGAGAACAAAAATACCAGTAATCAGTGTCAGTCAAGCATCTGTGATGCAACATAAAATTAAAAAGCATTTTCAAATTTGCAATGATCCCAACTTTCCCCGAAAGTGAATGAGACTAAAGATACAAACAAGACAGACATTTATTTTGGACGAATCGACAAACTTTTATTTTCATGGCAATTTTCCAAGGCCAAATAAGAAATAAATAAGAAGACACTTGCAAGTAACTCACACAAAACATGAAATATAATACACCCCCAAAAACTTCATTTAGAAATATTAAGTAGGTTTTAAAGAGGTATTCTACCTGTACAACTTGTATGTCTTCCTGATCTTGGAACGTATTTAACACTACCATTCCATCATAATGCTTTTCTTACAAGATAAGCGGTAGGAGTGGGCAAATTCATAAGTACATCATTAGTTTTAGATGGACACCATTACTGCTGCGTGTGTATATTCTCAGAGACAAATTTAAACAATGATCTTTGTTTATTCCTATGATCCATGTAGAACTTGTGTAACAAGTGGCGACCCACCAACTGGAACACAGCCTGATTTAAGCAGAGGAGCATCCTGTACAGATCTAGTGACAGCTGAATACAAAACACCAATGGAGTGTCAGGACAAGGCAATATCAGCAAATGGATGAGAAAAAGTAACTAGCCTAAACCAGTGTTCTTCATAATAGAAATGTTTTGGACTACTACCAAAACCAACCTATTCAAAGGCTGGAGTTTCTTAGACACCTTTACGTATACCTTTTATAGGAAGTACATTTTTTCACAGTATTTGCAATCATTTGTCTACCAAAGCTGAGTTCTCTTAGATACTAAATGTAACTAATTAAAACAAATCAGACTGTAAATTGGCTATACAACTTCAAAGACACACTCCATGATCCTAAGCACAAATAAAATGTATTCTTTTGAATGAGATTTGTAACATACACTCACTGGACACTTCATTAGGTACACGCATTCAACTGCTCGTTAATACGAATATCTAATCAGCCAATCACATGGCAGCAAGTCAATGCAATCTACTGAAGTTCAAACCAACCATCAGAATAGGTGATTTAAGTGACTTTGAACATGGCATGTTTGTTGGTGCAAGATGGCCTGGTTTGAGTATTTCAGAGAGTACTACTCTACTGGCATTTTCCCTCACAACCATTCTCTTTCTGAGAATGGTCAGAAAGAGAAAATATCCAGTGAGCTGCAGTTCTCTGGGCAAAAATGCCTTGTTGATAGAGAATGGCCTGACTGGTTCAAGCTGATAGAAAGGCAACAGTAAATCAAATAACCACTTGATACCACGGTATCCAGAAGAGCGTCTCAACGCACAACACGTTGAACCTTGAATCAGATGGGCTACAGCAGCACAAGACCACACCGGGTGCCACTCCTTTCAGCCAAGAACAGGAAACTGAGGCTACAATTTGCATTATCCCACCAAAATTAGACAACAGAAGATTGGAAAAACGTTGCCTGGTCTGATGAGTCTCGATATCTGATGCGACATTCAGATGGTACCATCAGAATTTGGTTTAATCAACACAAAAGCATGGATCCATTTTGGTATGTATTAATAGTTCAGGCTGGTAGTGGTGGTGTAATGGTGTGGGGGTTATATTCTTGGCACACTTTAGGCCCCTCAGTAACAATTGAACATAATTTGAATGCCACAGCCTACCTGAGTATTGTTGCTGACCATGTCCATCCCTTTGTGGCAAATCGTACCCATCTTTTAATGGCTAATTCCAGCAGGATAACACACGTCACAAAGCTCACATCAACTCAAACCGGTTTCTTGAAAATTACATTGAGTTCACTGTACTCAAATGGCCTCCACAGTCACCAGAGATTTGCATTATGGATGTGCGAATGACAAATTTACAGCAACTGGGATGCAATAATATCAATATGGACCTAAATCTGAGGAATGTTTACAGCACCTTTTTGAATCTATGCCACAAAGAATGAATGCATTTCTGAAGGCAAAAGGGGGTCCAACCTGGTACTAGCAAGATACGTATTGAGATTGCCGGTGAATATATGATCTGCATAAAACAAAAATAATTCAAATTAGAATGGTGTAAAATTGGATGACATAGTAGACAAATTAAAGGGTCTTATTTCTGCAAATGAACATAACACTAATGGATGAAATTATATTGAACCTAGAAAGTGCTTTTCTTAAGTTTACATTATCACCATAGTAGTTGATCCTTGTAATAATTATATTTCAGAAATTTGAGATTGCAAGTCAATACATTTGAAAAGTACTGCTGTTGGCAAAATATAGAACTTGTTTTGCTAGGCTATAACATACTCTGCACAAATATACACACCGATCAGCCGTAACATTAGAACCACCTGCCTAGTATTGCGTAGGTCCCCATTTTGCCACCAAAACAGCCCTGACCCGTCGAGGCATGGACTCCACTAGATCTCTGAAGGTGTGCTGTGGTAACTGGTACCAAGACATTAGCAACAGATCCTTTAAGTCCTGTAAGTTGTGAGGTGGGAACACCATGGATTGAGATCTGGGGAATTTGGAGGCCAAGTCAACATCTTGAACTCGTTGTGTTCCTCAAATAATTCCTGAACCATTTTTGCTTTGTAGTAGAGCTAATTATCCTGCTGTAAAAGGCTAATGGCATTAGGTAATACTGTGTCCATGGAACTGTGTACATGGTGTGCAACAATGCTTAGTTAGGTGGTACATGGCAAAGTAAAATCCACATGAATGGCAGTACCAAAGGTTCTCAGCTTGCCTTCTTCCCATAGTGCATCCTGGTGCCATATGTTCTCCCGGTAAGCTACGCACATGCACCCGGCCATCCAAGTGCTGTAGGAGACCAGGCCTCCTATTTCTCTCTGGTCCAGTTCTGATGCTCACATGCCCATTGTAGGCGCTTTCGGCAGTAGACGGGTCAGCATGGGCACTCCCCTGACTAGTCTGCGGCTACGCAGCCCCATACGCAGTAAACTGTGATGCACTGTATCACCAGCATGAACCTTTTCAGCAATTTCAGCTACAGTAGCTTGTCTGTTGGATCAGACTACACAGGCAAGCCTTCACTCCCCACGTGCATCAATGAGCCTTGGCCACCCATGACCCTGTCGCTAGTTCACTGCTATTCTTTCCTTGGATCACTTTTGATAGGTACTGACCACTGCAGAACAGGAACACCCCACAAGAGCTACAGTTCTGGAGATGCTCCGACCCAGTCGTCTAGCCATCACAATTTGCCCCATTTTTCCTGCATTTAAAACATCAATTTTGAGGACAAAACGTTCAGTTGCTGCATAATATATCCCAGCCCCAGACAGGTGCCATGGTAATGAGATCATCAGTGTTATTCCCTTCACCCGCCAGTGGTCATATTGTTATGGCTTATCGGTGTATATCATAAAGAATAAATGTTTGCAATAGATATGGATTAAAATGGAATGCTCTTTAATGATGATTTGCCAGTTGTGCAGGCCTACAAGACTGTTATGAATGTATTAGTCCAATTTTGGCCTTTAAAACCTAAACATCTAAATTGAGGTTAAATTCCTAACTTTAACCAATTTATTTTTTGTATTCATTTTAGATAGACTTCAAGAAATGTCAATAGAATGAATTCACAAGAAATCCTGTGACCCTAACAGCGTCCTGGAGATAAAAATAGTTGTTCACCTGTTGTAATCATATTCCCTGTTGTCTTCTTTTACATTCACATCCTTTACAAGACTACAACATTTATCTTTACTCAAGTTTTCAATATATTTGGGAATCATCAACGGCACACTACGGTTACAATCTAGAACATCCAGTGGAACATCCAATGAGATTGAAGACACTACAGATGTTTGAATACAGATTAAATTTCTGTTTGCACTAATACCCCCCCAAACTCATATTAGAATTGGTATTTTGTGGAAATATTGCATATTCAATCTGTATTTCATCTCATTAATAACAGTAGGACGATGCATTTACAGTAATCAGTTTGTTTGACATCCCCGTCTGTCTCTTAAACCGCGATCAAATACATAAAGTAGGATTCATTAGTTATCTTGGAGAATTCTATTGGGCAGGTTTTGATACAGACAATTCTCATAGAAACCAATATTACAGGTGAGAATATGGTTTGTAGAGTCACAAAAGTGATTAAGCAGGACAATGTAGGTTAATATGAATTGTGGAGATAGCACTGATTTAGCAGGACATTTAGAGTTGTGCTCATTAATCTATATACCCCAGGCAGAATTAGTGAAATATTGGCAATAAAAAAGACCCACAAGCAACTTCAGCTGAAATACAGGCTTCTCGGCAAAAAATTGGTGGGGCTGTTTCAATACTGAATATAAGGAAGTAGGCCTACTTGAACAGCTGCATGGTCAATTTGCCAGAAAAAAGCCTTTACTTCACCAACGCCACAAAAGAGCTTGCTTACAATATGCCTAACAGCACCTTAGACAAGCCTCAAATCTGCTGGAACAAAGTAATTTGGAGTGATAAGACTGAAACTTTATGTAACTTTATGGCCAGAACACTATATTTAGAGAGAAGTCCAATGATGAAAAGTACACCAATCCCTACTGATCTCTGATAATGTTGGGGGTGTGAGCTTCAGCAGAACAGGGAATTTAGTCCAAATTGATGGCAAGATGAATGCAGCATTTTGTCAGAAAATATAGGAGGACAATTTGCATTCATCATTTCAAAAGCTGCGCTTGGGAAGCACTTGGACTTTCGCACTTGACAATGATCCAAAACACAAGGCCAAGGCGACCAATCAGTGGCTGCAGCAGAAAAAGTAAAGAATCTGGAGTAGCCATCACAGTCTCCTGACCTCAACATCATTGAGCCACTTTGGGGAGATCTGAAATGTGCAGTTCATGCAAAATAACTAAAGAACTTACGGGACCTTTTTGCCAAGAAGAATGAGCAGCTTTAACACCTGGGGACTAAAGGGCCTCATCCACAACTATCACAAAATACTAAATAAAGTATTAAACAGAACTAAGGGTATGCAACCTTTTGAACAGGGACCATGTCATTATTTTGTTAAATTATTGTGCTATTCTGTGATGCTTTATATTTTAATTTGAATCCCATTAATAATAAAAGAAGTGTGTTTTTCCTGCTCACTCATGTTTTCTTTAAAGAATGGTACACATCTTACAAATTCTGCCAGGGTATGGAAACAAATGAGTAGGACTGTAGATAATATGCAGAGTAAGTTAAGTTAATATGTTGAGCCCTTAAGATCACATCCTAATCACAATTTAGTTGAACCCTATTCTCTATTACCAAACTGTACACTTCATGTCCATCTTTAGTAAACTTGGTCCTAGATCAGTTTCTGCTTAGGTCATTGTGACATCACAAAAAAGCTTGCTACATTAGGACAGTCTGGTATCACCAGCCAAATCACATCAGCCCATAGCCAGGCACCATTTACACAAGCAGCCCAATTCAGATACAATGCATCCCAATGTTTTGAGCAATCAGATATAAGTAAAAACTGATAGTTCAATAGATCGATTTCTTTATAGGTTAGGATCAGATTTGGACTGCCTGTGTAAAGGAAGCTGTAGGGACACAGGGCAGGGATGCATTTACATTACTAGCACACAGTAACAGAATGAGTAACAGGACTTCACTTTGTCAGTAAACACATACTCTCCCAATAGAATAGAAAAAAACATTTGGAATAAAAGAGGAAAGGAGTGTATTCACATTTAAATAAAAAAAAGAGGGAAATTGTAACAAAATGTCAGTTTGGTAACAGATGTATAGAAAGAAAAAAGTTATTCAGCAAAACAAAAGACAAGAGCAAATTAACAATGCAAGTTGTGTTTAAAAAAAAAGACAGACTCATGACTTTGCAACACTGATTTCTCTTGGACACGAGACGTTCATAGAATGGGCTTAAAAAATTAAGTGCATTAAAAATGTAAAAACTGAACCTGGGTATGGATGGTTTAAACTGAAGGGCCTCCTTTGAGGGTCATATTTATTAGCACAAGCCAGAGCAAAACAAATGTCATACTGCACAAGTTCAGGAAGACCCTCTCAGTTTCAGTCAGTTTTCTTCCAATTCCTGTCACATAAACAAGACCCAGGCCACAGTCACAACAAATATCCATTCTCCCATCAGGTGTCCAGACTACAAATATCAAGCTAGAGTGAGAAAAAAGACAGAGACAGTATGAGACCAAGACAGAGAACAGAGGAGTGTATATGGAAATGGAGCCACAGCAGTTCTGCACAAATGTGTCACGTTCCTCCTTTTCGCAGAGCCACGCCCACATCCTTCATCCTATGGCAACACAGAGGAAAAATACCCCCAAAGACATTGACGAGAAGCAGCAGGTGTTGCTCTGACTGGCTTGGCCCCTCATTCTCCCATTTTGGTCTGGATCAATGTACTTCTAGACTGACGGTCCTTCACCGGATTCAAGAGGCTTACCATTTGATCGTGGCTGTATGGAATGGAAGTCGCCGAAAAGAGAAAGCGTGCACGTGTGTGTGGCCGCAGTTCTTCCTCTCCGGTCATCTTGGTAGTGTTATGAGCTTACTTGCGGATTTCTTTGTACATGTGTGTGTGTGTGTGTTACTTGCCACCGTACATCCGTTCAATGTCGTCCTGGTAGTGGGACTTGAGCGCTTTGCGTTTGAGTTTGAATGCGTCCGTCACAAGGCCTGTCTCTGGCGTCCAAGGTTCTGCGCTCAAGCGGATCTTTTTGGGGATTTCAAAGCGCTCCAGTTTACCTGCCAGAGTTAAATATGAGAGGGGATGAAGTTAAAAGGTATGACACAGAGTTAAGGTAAAACAAGTAACTAAAAAGGACCAGGATACATGAAATATCTTATTCCTCCATCTACAATCAAAAAGTGTACTGCTTTTATTTTTTGTATGTGAAGGACTTTGCGTTGTATTACACTATAAAAATAAAGGTGTAATTTTACATTGTGCCCTACCATCCATGTCTTATAGGTAACCTATTATTGGCCACCCCCATATTATCGTTTTGCTATCAATTATACGCGTTTGGCTAGACAACAACCGATTTTCATGTTTGCAGGTTAAGTTAATTGTTTTCTATTTTTACAAGGTGAAATTGTGTGACAAGTTTCATCTCATAAAATTAATCTTGGGCTGTATCATGTAATATCCTATTTTTAATCTAAAATATACAGCTAAAGGTGACGCTAAATTTGCTAGCTTCGCTAATGATCTATTGAACCGCAAACCGCCAATCTGCCAGTATCTGTCTAACTTCACCGAAGTGCGGTAGGCTACAGCTACAGCCAGTGGCACTACGGAAGCCGTTCGTTACAGCGCATTAGTTTGAATTCAAGACGAGCACATTATTAATTAATTCTTTATCTCTATAAAACGATCTTTGTTATATCGATATAACGAATTAATAAGTCATAAAAAAATATATATATATTAAAACGATCTTTGTTATATCGATATAACAAATTAATAAGTCATAAAATAAAATAAAAATCCATGGCCGTTCTCGGCTTCCGTAGTCAATCTACCTTAAACTAGAAATCACGGTTTTGGGAGACAACCCTGCATTAACAAACCACATGAGGGCACACTGGGCTAGGCAAGGAAAAGTTGGTCAGTCTATTTTTGTTGCAGATGCGAAGACAAGCAAACAAGGTAGCTTTCTAGTAAACATTTCAGGGAACAACATTACGTAGCTTTTCTAAACAAAAATAACATAAAATATAATGTAATTGAAATAAAATAGGGATGTGGCCGATAATAGTGGACGGTGGAGTGGCTGATAGTAGGGGGTTGTATTTTCTAGCTATGCAGCTTATGAACTAGCTACAACTAGCAATATTTCAGAAATGCCATTTGGTAATAAGCCAGATAACATTTTTATGACACCCCCAAACCTAGACATTGTTGAGCAATTGGACCACCCTTCTTGCAGGATCCCCGGGCTAATCGGCAAACAGGTTTCAAGACAACTGCGAAGTACTAAATTATCTACTGATCCTTTCCGGGAGCCCAATACCAATATTTCTAGCAGCTCTTCATCAGTCCTTCATGTCCCAACTACATAGCCCTCTCCTTACACCCCCCATCCTACCTGCCAATGCGGCTTCAGTGATGATGCGGAGGACGTCCCTCTCCATTTCGGGATGGTTGCAGATCTCCTCCCAGCTGCCCCGCAGGCCTTTCTGCTCCGCCAGCATGGTCAGCTGCTTCTGGTTGGGCACCACAAATCCGATCACGTACGACTGGTCGCTGCAGGGGAGGACATGGAGAGAAATCAGTTTGCTTAGCTCCAGTATCCCTCTTCTATGGTATTGTAGTGTTAATGATATACTAGCAGGGTGGTGTTACCTGTTGGCATAGGCACAGATGTTGTCTACCAAAGAGCAGTTCTTCAGCATGGCCTCCACCTTCCCCAATGACACATACTCACCAGCCTGTAGCTTCACCAGGTCCTTCTTACGATCTACAAAACAAAAACACATCGTTAGACACACATTATTACCCAACTGAGTCACGTTTTAAGTCTAGAACGTTCTCTTGGATCCCCTGGTCCTCACCGATGATCTTTAGGCAGCCATCAGGGTGAAACTCCCCGATGTCTCCCGTACAGAACCAACGCTGCCCGTTGGCGTCCACAATGAAGTCCTCGCTCTCCTTCTTGTAATAGCCCATAGTCACGTTGGGCCCGCCAATCAGGATCTCACCTCGAGGGTTGGGTTTGTCAGTGCTGTAGTACCCACCTGGAAAAGAGTAATCACCAACGAAATTCAAACATTCAAACTTAGGTAAAATTGTTCAAAGAAAACAACATTTCTCATCCAAGAAATGACCCCACCCCGCTCCTGTGTCATCCAATTATTTATTTGTGTATTTTTTCAAAAAAAAAAATTATGACAGGACAGTAGGAAGCAGAGGGATACAGAAGATGTAGAGGGAGACAGAGCGGAAGGGCACAGACAGGGGCACATGTGGTCCAGAGTAGGGAGCTCAGACCACTACACCAAACTCTGGCACGTCTGTCTTAATTCCATCACTCACCCTCCTCCCAGTCTTTTAGGGTGATCTCGGAGCAAACTAGAGGCGCTCCCACCCGTCCTGTGCTGTAGTCCCACACTAACAGAGATAGAAAGGACATGTGATTAAAACCACATAACACAGCCCCCACGGTGTTAACAGTATCACTCCGGTTTGGGTCGTGCCTAAAAACAGCCCCCCTCTCTACCAACCCACTCACGTACTCTCGCTGATGGTACCGGCGCCACAGGTCTCAGTTAGGCCGTAGCCCTGGCCCACTGGGCAACACAGGCAGATGTTCATGAAGCGCTGGGTGGCGGCGGACAGAGGGGCTCCGCCCGAAAGCAGCACACGCATGTGTCCCCCCAGCAATGAGCGCACCTTCTTAAACACCAGACTGAAATAGACAAGAGAGTGAGAGTGCCAGAATTTGAATAGAAGAAAATACTTTATTTGCAGATCTGTATGTACACAAATGTACACTAAAGTACAATGAAGACAACCACTTAACCCACACTAAAATCTTTAACACACTAAACATCCCCCACTCTCCAAACCAGAGAACACCCTTCACACTGCAAACAGTATCAGTCTATAAGAGGGAGAAAGAAAAAGAAGATAAATAAATCGAATCGTCCGGCTAGTAGGGCCCTATGAAAGCCGTTGTATTTTTTTTCAAAATTCTGTGATTTCCATTTTATTTTTTTCCAAATTCTGTTTTTTCTGTTTTATTTTTTGTGATTCCACTTTTTAATCTCAAACCTCCATATAAACCATATAAAGTGGTTCCGAAACATTTTTGGTTAGTGTACCACCAGGGGTCCTAACACCCATGGTTGGGATACACAATTCCCAGGCAAAAGTGGTTTGCTCAACTACTTTTTTCACCCACCTGCAACTCAACAAATATTTTAACGAAAGATGCATTCAGAAGCCCTCACCCGAACCTAAAATATAGAGAATACTACTGTACAGTTTGCACTTGCATTGCCATATAGGCTACATTTACTTGGCATATTTATTTGGTAGGTTGTCACCCTACCACTCCAAATGTAAAACTGACATATACAAACACGCAATAATCCAAAAACAATTAAATAAGTACTTGGGTATTTGTTTTCATCTATATTTATCATTCAATCACTGCTGTCAGTCCCATAGATAGAAGAACATGACAGCACGGCGTGTTTTTGGAACTATACAGGCTTACATGAACCACGTGACCACTCCACTAGGTTTCATCTATATCATTCCATATCACAATCACTGCTGTCAGTCCCACAGAAGAACATGACAGCACGGCGTGTTTTTGGAACTATACAGGCTTACATGAACCACGTGACCACTCCGCTAGGTTTCATCTATATCATTCCATATCACAATCACTGCTGTCAGTCCCATAGAAGAACATGAAAGCACGGCGTGTTTTTGGAACTATACAGGCTTACATGAACCACGTGACCACTCCGCTAGGTTTCATCTATATCATTCCATATCACAATCACTGCTGTCAGTCCCATAGAAGAACATGAAAGCACGGCGTGTTTTTGGAACTATACAGGCTTACATGAACCACACAACCACTCCGCTAGTGAGATCAAAGAGTGTCGCAACTCCTCTCTTTCTCTATGGCTCTGGCAAGACCGTCAGAGAATTACTTCAGGTGAATAAACATAGTAGCCTACACCTAGTTATATGCATTTGGATAAGTGATTGAACTGAGAAAAACAAGTGTTGTCTGACTGGAAAATTTTGAATGGAGTAAAAACCGTTGTTTATAGCTGTCAGCTATCAAACGCATCACCCTACAGTCACACGAGTGACAAAAGACAAGCGACACCACTCACTTGGTGGGCGTTTCTGTATTGATACTAGCATGACGTTGCCTAGTATCTGCGAGAGGTCTTAAAAGTTACTTCAGAGATATCGTCAAGTCACAAAAACAATGTATTTTTATTTAAAATTATGTATTTCTCGATAGAAGTAACAAAATATATGAGATAAAATGCCAAATATATTAGATATATACAGAAACACGACGTCACGAAGCGTTTCCGCCATCTTCAATTGTTTTCTTCGACTCGAGCAACCAACGTATACGTCACGCTGCCTTCACTCCAATTGGCAGTCGCTTTGTCGCTTCGCTCAGCATTTGCATAAAATAGACTTGTCTATTTTTGCCCCGCCTTGCTCGCGACACCGCTCGTGAGCTGGGAAACGGCCACTTGCGTTGAAAATGAATGGAAGCTTGTTGCTTTGTCGCTGACTTTTGTCGCTCGTGTGACTGTAGGGTTACAACTTGGAGAGTATGCTGGCCAAGTTTAGTAGAGTAACACACCCTGCATATATAGCCTATATATACTGTAGAGTGCAAATTAACTTCTGTGTTTGCTGCCTTTTGTATAAGGAGAAACTCAATGACAGTTGTTAATATTAGGGGACTATATTTGGATTATAGAAAAAAATATATGTATACACTTTTCTGAATTTCACGTTAATGTCTAAATTCCACATTAATGTCTGGATTCCGCGGTTCCATCCGCATTCTCTGCAATTGGAAAAACATAGGGCCCTACTATCATAGGCTATTTTAGCAGGATTCAAAAGTCTCTGATAGTGTAAAACATAATATAAACAATCTTGAGTAATGTGAACACTTAAGTTTGAAATACCAACACAGGAAAATATGCGAATTCCCAGAGATTCCGTGTTTATAAGTAAATTCTATTTTTATGTATAGATTCTGCGATTCCGTCCGTGTTTTCCGCAACATGGACACCAAAGGGCCCTAGGCTAGGTGACGTGTGTTTGGATGAACCTTCATTATCCTGCATTTTACCAGGGAGTTGCGGACAAGGGAAATTGGTTAGAGGGAAATTGGAAATACGGGCAGAAATCGAAAAAAAGATAAAGAATCTGTGGGATCACTTGTGACAGCAATGCTCCAAGCAGTATCCAAGTAGAGCTTAGTCTGTAGCATCACTATAATGGGAATTTAGGAATGAGTTTCCGTCAACTGTTACTCAACGGTATGATCCACCTGCTGTGTGTGTGTGTTGTTACCGGTCACATAGCGGGGTGCTGTAGCCCTTGGAGATCTGCTCCATCTTATAGTTGTAGGCCAACACAAACAGCGTCCTCTGCATGCTGCTCATCTCCTCAACCTTAGTCATCACATTCTTATAGATACGGTCCATGATCTCCTAAACACGAGGGGAAGAGCTGGTGAGTAAAGGCTTTAAAAATGATGGAACGACGAAGATGGTGATGTTAGGGTTTGTTCACATTGATAGGTGGTTTCATGAACTTTAACCAGACATCCATGGCCAACAGTATTGTGTATATAATAAAGGATGCATGTGGTACAGACAATAGGAGTCTCCTCTCTGCTCCCACTCAACGTATAGCCTGCTATTGTAGAGGATACATTTTCAAAACTACAAACTTTTAGTTTTAAATTGAGTCTAAAGTTTTATCAAGGTGATAGGAGAATAAAACTGGAAAAATAAAGACCAGAAAGTCAACCAAACGAACTTCCCTGAATTTAGCTGTCGAAACTGTTGCAGGGATGTCACTGTATACATTTTTGGACACTTACGGTGGCCAAGTTGGGAATTACCGAATACGCTGAGAAGTTGATTTCAGTGACTGAGGTGTTGTAGTCTAAAACTTGAGAGGAATTCCTATGCATATCCGCTAATTGTTTACGAGCTGCCAGACATGTACGAGGCTGACAATTTGCTGAGCAAAATTATAATATATAATTGACTAGTCTAGTATAGAATTCCTTCATTCATGTTTAATCAGTAACACTTAGACTACATTGAATATCTTTATTTCAATATGGCACATAAAAAATTCTAAAGTATTTCTGTGATTAAATTCACTGGCAGACATCCATCCCTTATCTGCCAATCCTACCATCCTCTTCTGGTAAGATAAAATGTTTTGTGAATACGGTCCTTGTCTTTTAGTGCAAATCATCATAAAAATATCAATGTGAGTTACTGGAAACCACTTGTCAAATTCCAGGAATTTCAAAGACATGCAAACACTAAAATTGTGCTGCATATTACACAGATCAGGTAACAGCTTTCCAGTTGCCATGTCATATTGTTAAACTGCCAAATCAGTGGGTGAGTTGGTCATGTTATTTCCCATAAAAGGCAGGTGACAGATGTCTGAGTGGGATTGGATCCTTACCGGTACAGCAGCCATGAGGGTAGGTTTTAGAACACTGGTGTCTCCTTTACTGCCTTTCTTTATCTTTGTCGACTGGAGAAGCAAAAGGAGAGAGACCGAGAGAATCAGTGAGAGGATAAAACAGGATGCAGCTTTGAAAAAAGATGCAGTGTTGGTTTGTACGTGCATCTTAGATTTCTCTATTATCTGAAATAACTGCTTAGCCTTTGTAACTTTCAGTCAATTAGCAAAAACTCAGTATCCTAAACCACTTCAGCAGCAATTAGGGCCTAGCTAAAAAGCATATCTTCTTAGTTCAGGGACTAGAATCACCAACCTTTTGGTAATCACTCCAACGCTCTAACTTCTACGCTACATGACACCCTGTTTTTGTGTGTTTATGTTCACCTGGTCAGCTAGCGTCTGTGGGGAGGAGTATCCGATGCGACAGCCGTGGGATATACACACCATCTCGGCACTGAGCTCCAGAACATGGGCCAATGGGAGGTACCCAATGTAAGTGTCTGTCTCACTGCAGGCATTGGAAGAAAACAGCTTTACTCAAGAGACATGTTTGTCTTCACTGTGTTTACAATGGATCCAACTTTGGTTCATGATTGTTGTCTTTGTTATGAACAACTAACTTTGTAGTTAGCTAAGTCTGTTTGATGCAGTGAATTAAAACAGTAATAAGATGGCCACTTAAAAAAAAAAGTTGTAATGAAAGTTGTGGTGAAGGTTAAAATTGTGCCAAAGTCAGCAGTACATATACAATACAGCAAAATGCTCAGAACAGTACATATAGAATACAGCAAAATGCTCAGAACAGTACATATAGAATACAGTAAAATGCTCAGAACAGTACATATAGAATACAGCAAAATGCTCAGAACAGTACATATAGAATACAGTAAAATGCTCAGAACAGTACATATAGAATACAGTAAAATGCTCAGAACAGTACATATAGAATACAGCAAAATGCTCAGAACAGTACATATAGAATACAGTAAAATGCTCAGAACAGTACATATAGAATACAGCAAAATGCTCAGTACAGTACATCTAGAATACAGCATAATGCTCAGTAGAGTATATCTAGAATACAGCATAATGCTCAGTACAGTACATCTAGCATAACGCTCAGTACAGTACATCTAGCCTAACGCCCAGTACAGTACAGTACATTTAGAATACAGCAAAATGCTAAGAACAGCACATCTAGAATAAAGCAAAATGCTCAGAACATACTCCAGGTTCGGAATGCGCTCTGCCATGCCGGTGATGCCTGCGATGATGTTGCTATGTGAAATCATCACGCCCTTGGGTACACCTGTAGAGCCGCTGGTGTACATGATGACAGCAATGTCGGAGGGGAGGGGCAGCTGACGCTTCACCGCTACTAAACACACCCAGAGAGAGAGAAACCGGTCAAATGGGTCAAGACCTTCCACTCGGAACATATGCAGACTAATAACTATTCCCTTCCTCATGCATTACATAGGGTAAAACTAAAATAAAACCATGACTGGAAGATTACAACTCAAGTTGGTAAGAAAGACATGTAGATCTCAACACACATTAGTCAGCAGATGCCTTTACAGGAGCAATTAGGGTGAAGTGCCTGGATTAAGGACACAACAATTGTTTACTTTTGGCTTAGGGATAGTAGTGAGTAGAAGCGCGCGCGCACACACACACACACACACACACACACACACACACACACACACACACACACACACACACTTCTTCCTTACTGTTTTCAGGCCTAGAGCCTAGCTCCTGCACAGCATCCATGTTGTGGACCATAATGCCGCGGGGGAAGCCCGACAAATTGGTTGGCTTACTGTCCACCACGATGATGTGCTGCAGCCGGGGCACCTCCAAAAGGATGTCCTAAGATGTGAGGGGTTAGCTCTGATTAGCCCTAGGAAGTCTATGTGTTCTATCATGACTTTAAAGGTGCACTGTGTTAACTTTGCTGAGTGAAAACAGAACTCATTGCTCTTTGAGTGACCAGTTTCCAAAAGCTTCAAAACGTATTTAATGATGTTTAAAAAAATCTGAAAAAGCTGTTTAAATAGGAATATTATATTCTTGACTATGCAGTGCCTATCTTACAATTTAAGCAGCAATTGCAATGAGGACATGATGAGCTGTCTTTAATATAATTTATGCATTTTAGACGGTGCTTTTGCATGTACAGGTAACCAAGCAGTGCATAGTATAAAGAATCATCCAATATACAGCACTGGAAAAAAATAAGAGACCACCCAAAACCATCAGTGTATTTGGTTTTACTATTGATGGTATGGGTTTGGGTAAAATTACAAATTTTGTTTTATTCCATAAACTAGTGAAAATATTTATCCAAAATTCAAAATAAAATATTGTCATTCAAAAACATTTATTTGCAGAAAACAACAACTGGTCAAAATAACAAAAAAGATGCAATGTTGTCAGACCTTGAATAATGCAAAGAACCTAAGTTCATATTCATTTTTAAACACACAATACCAATGTGTTACGAAGGAGTTCAGAAATCAATATTTGCGGGAATAACAACAGTTGTCTAATAATAATAATAGTAATTGGCTTTCATGCATCTTGGCATGTACTCCACCAGTCTTCCACATTGATGTTGGTTGGTTTTATGCCACTCCTGGCACAAAGATTATTTTGAGTGTCCGTCTTTCTCTTGATCACATTCCAGAGGTTTTCAATGGGGTTGTTTTAAAAATTGCAATGGTCAAAAAAAAATCACAAATGTATATTTTTTCTTGTATTTGTAACTTAATTAAAAGAGAATATAGTTCTTGGCTTAAAAGTCTAGTTTTAAAGTCAAGCCCCTTTAAAAAGTCATTATTATCAATGTGGTACGGCATTGCAGGTAGTTTAGAGTTCAAGACAAGCAGGCCCTACCTTGAGGCGGCTGTGCAGAAGGTCCTTGCTGGTGACAATGTGGGTGATCTCTGTCTCGTTTAGGCCATGGGCTATGGCTGGTCCGCCCAGGGTGGAGTACAACGTTACCACTATTGGAATGACAGAGCAGGCTTAAAGATTCAGCCTACCATTTGTGTGTGTGTGGCCTAGTTTTTGTATGGTTGTGAGGCCCTAAAATGTCAGCGATGGCCCCACAACCATACATAAACCTGATAAAAATATTTAAAATTAAACCTTGTGGACACAGATTGTACCATGTGGGGATGGCCCCATGAGGGGAATTACGACTCAGGGGTTAGGTTTAGGGAAACATTTATGGTACTATTAGGCATAGGGTTAGAAATTGGGTTACTATTAGGTTTAGGCATTACTGATTAGGTTTAGGCATTATTCCAATGTTAAATTTAGGCACTAATTGAGGTTAGGGTTAGAATAAAGGTTAGGGTTAATTTTAGGGCTAGGAAATATGGAACATGTATTTGTAGGTCAAAGGTTTTCATAGCCACACAAAGATAGAAAAACAAGTGTGTGTGTGGGGGTGTCTTTAACATAGTTACTCACGTGGGAAGTTGTATATGAAGCACGCCTGCGCTGTGATCATCCACTCGGCCCTAGTCTCGCAGAAGATGGCGATGTTACACAGAGGCTTCTGGCCCAGAGCTGCCAGCCCACTGCCGAAACGCACCGCTGCGTGGTAGGTGTCCTCATATGACAACCACTGATACTGCCCCAGAATCACCTTCACAAACATCAGAAAATTCTCCACTACTTAAACATTAAACAATCCCACAAGATATATCCAATGTTGCGGCAATATTAGCCTAGAATGACAAAAACCAGTTACACATGCGTTTCTTTGCCTAAACACATTGACTTGAGTTCCATAAATTTTTCTACAGTTCTACTGCAGCTGAAGTGAAGGAGTCTTTCGTTGGGCGCAACATAAACCCAACACAGCAGGAAGTATTTGTTCTGATGTTAGTTTTCCAAACAAATGGCCAAATTAAGACAACCTAATAATCCCTCACCTTCTTGAAGACTTTTCCATTGGGCTGGAGTTCATCCTCCTCGCTTAGCACCTCCCTGGTCCCTAAACAGTGTCTCTGTGGGAACCGAACCGCCCCATGCTCCATCACCTTGTCCAGGGTGTCCACTCCTGGGTGCATGAACGACACCAACTTCTGCTGGATGCCGTGAGCGCGGCTGGTCGCCCGGTAAGGGCCCGCCAGGTGCCCACTCACAGAGCGTGCCTTGACCCGCTGCGAGCGCTCTAGGTTTGCGCCAGCGCCCGAGAGCAGGTACCACGGCAGAAAGGTGATGACTGAGTAGACCCAGGCCACAGAACGGAACACCTGCAGCAACAATGGGTTCATGTCCTCTTTTAGTTTCATCTCCGTGGTCAAGGGTCAGAGCCTGAGTATGGTGGGCGGGTGGGGGTGGACTGAATATTGCAGGGATACACCCTGGTGCTTTGTGTGGTTGATCTGCTTGACGGACTGGCTGGTCGGAATGGCTTGGACTCCAGTCACCTGTAGTGTGAAAATAAAGAAAACAAACGGTCTGGATAGTGGATGCTTTGACATAGCTCAACCTTTTAAAACAAGGACCCAGTAAACATGTTTTCCCCCACTTTTGCTGTTCATGGTGAAAGGCTTTTAAATCTTCTTGAGTTATACAGAGTTTAGAAGTAAACTAGTTTTGTTTTGAATGAGATGGCACATTCCCCCAAAAAGATTATTGTCAGATTGGGGCACAAACCAGCAACAATAAAACTATGCAATAGGGTTGGGCGATATGGCCTGATTTGCATATCTTGATACACATGTACTCCAGAGCCCGTTCGCCTGGCAACACAGTATTTTGCTGGTAACACAAACTCGGCTTTCCTTTTCAAAATAATAGCGCTCCTCATTCATTACAATAATCATTCTTCATTGCATAGATAGATAGTGGGTCCATGTTCATGTGCTGCTACAATTAGTCTATTTTGGGAAAGAGATTCCAGTGAATGATTTTTAAATGTACTCGTGTTTTTTACATGCGACACTGAAAAGATAACAAATGTATTTGTTACTGTTTTTAATAATCAGTTGTTATTAAAACATGTTAAATGTGTTGTTTTTGCTATCACATATTCTTATTATTTCATCAGACACAATACAATTGCATTAGGTTACATATTTACTAGCTTTATAATAAATTCACAATGATTATTGCAATGAATTAAAATGAACACTATTAATTTGAAATGAAATATCTGAGTTCTTGTTGCCGGCATTATATATGTTGCCAGGCAAACGTGCTCTGGTGGACATATTGTATCGAAATATGCAAATCAGGCCATATCGCCCAGCCCTACTATGCAAGCACATGTGTTGACTGCATGTCCTAATCAATCTAATTGTGAACATGCCAGTTGGCAACAGCAAGACAGATCAATCTGCATACTATAGCCAAAGACATCAGCTGTCACACACATGAACATACAGAGACATTTCCATTTAATCCTCTTGGATTCCTTCGCTGGGGGATAATGAGTTAACTTGCCCTGCGACTGACTGAAACAAACATTGGTCGAACAACCGTTTCTTTGGCCAATTGATCAGTCTACGTTATTTTGTACCACACCCTCAGTGCTGTTAAAAAAGCAAAGTGCCTGGATAGCTCTTAAAGGCAGCAGCTTAGACCATCGGAACACCCAAGGACAGAAACATCACATTCAGTTTATTAGAAACGCTCTGGGCATGCACACACTTGGCACTGCAGCAAAGAGAGGGAGCGTGTGCTTTGGAAAATGGATAAGAGGTTTTGAGTAACTGCCATTCCATTTAAATAGAAAAATGTGAAACATGACAATGAACAGTAGCCCAAAAACAAACAAACACAACATAAATAATCTATTCGGAAAAATGACTGCATTAATGCAAGCAGTTTTATCTCCCGGCCTGTCTAGTGATTACATTTTTAAATTAGACTATTGAAAGATTTTCTCCTCTTTAGGCTACTGTTTAATAGACAAATCAAAGTAAATTATTGTTAAAGAAAATAGGGGGGTCAGATGGCTCAGATGTTAGGGAGTCAGAGTAGTTGTCGCAAGTTGCCGGTTCGATTCCCGGCTGTGCCGACTGTCATTGTGTCTTTGGGCAAGGCACTTCACTTCAAGTTGCTCCAGGGAGAATGTCCCTGTACTTACTGTAAGTCGCTCTGAATAAAAGCGTCTGCTAAATGACTCAAATATAAAAAAGATAATCTGTTGATCATTCAACAGTGTAAGCACTATTATTTTACAGGTTAACTTCCATCCTCATATTTTGATTTATTTTTTTTAGTAAATAGTAATCCAGATTAGGGATGGGCAATATGCATATTGCAATACAATACTGTACTCCAGAGCTCGTTCGCTTGGCAACACTATATAATGCCCGCAACACAAACTCCGATATTTCATTTCAAAATAATTGCACTCCTCATTCATTACAATAATCATTATTTGTTCATTCCATAGATAGACAGTGGGTCCATGTTCATGTGTTGCTACTTGCTACAATTAGTCTATTTTGGGTAACAACAGGCTCTAGTGAATGATTTTCAAATGTATGTGTTTTTTACATGAGACACTAACAATATATTCAATAAATTTGTGTACAACATATTTGTTCATGTTTCAATAATCAGTTGTTAAAAAAACTGCACAATGACAAACTGAAGAGTAGTGCTCCAAACCAAGCTCCTAAAAAGCAAGGTTTGTGTCTCCAGCCTTCTGTGCACTGTTCTGACACTGTATAATATGTATTAGTATCCTCCATCATTCCAGCAGCCAGCTGATACAACTCCAGCAGTGACAAATCGATGCCTGGGGACCAGAGAGTCCAGTGGTCAGCACTATTTCTGTCCACTTCCTCTCCCCCGGCACACGACACTGAGGGGAGGGAAAGGTGGCTCACAATTGATTGTTTATGGAAAAATTTACACCGGACTCAGACTACAATAGTTTGATAGACGGCTATCGGTCTGAATAGCTTTCAGAATCCACATTTTCCAGACATACCTCCAAAATAGCTCTGGAATGCAAAAATATAGACATGATCTTTTGTCTTTTCTATAAAACATAATTACCGGATGTAATTTTTAAAAAAATATTAGATTGTTGGAGAAAGTAAATCGACCCTATACCTACCGACCACTAAAAAAGTTTAACAGTATCTCGTGCCCTGTTCTAAAGATTAAAAATAAATCTCTCAAATCTGGGGTCTCCCCAAATGCATACAAACCTGCTGTTGTAAAGCAACTTCTAAAGAAACCACAACTTTAGACCAATAAAAACATCCATGGGAATGGTATTTTCTAAGGAGTTCTGGGAAGAGGCAATTAAAAGAACAAGTTCTACCTCTTTGTGTGCCCGTCTGGGTCTCATTCAGTTTAAGGTTATACACAAAGTACATTACTCAAAGTCCAGACTATCCTAAATGTACCCAGCAGTGATGGATGTGTGTGACAGCTGTCACTCCTCTCCCTGTGACCTATACCATGTTTTTTACCTGTCCATAACTGAATAGCTTCTGGAATTCAGTATTCCATACTTTGTCTGAAGCCCTCAAAATTCTCCTGACTACATGCCCATTAATTGCTCTGTTTGGAATCCCAGGTAACTTGATTAAATAAAATAATATAGACTTTCACAACATTATTAACTAGACACAGGATTTTACTATTGTGGAAATCCTGTGAGCCCCCTTATCTTCCCAGTGGCTAACTGATGTCCTATTTCTTTCGCAATTGGAGAAAATTAAGTACTCCTTGAAGGGATCTCACTCTAAATTCTCTGACAAATGGAAGTCATTTATCTTATATTTTAACAGTTTGCAGAGGCTTCCAACAGATTTTCCTTAAACCAAGTTAGTATTAGTATTAATCTTACTATTGTAAATTAGATATAAATGTATGTCTGTGTGATGTGTTTTCATCTGGATGTTTTGTGTGGGGTTTGGGGGTAGGGGAATCGGGTGGAGGGGATATAGAGGTGGGAAGGGGGAGGGTATGGGGAAGAAAATTTAGCTATGTACCTTTTTTGATCATCATTGCTGTACATGTGATAAAGAAATACAAAAAAAGAACATTTCTAAGGCCCTGAATACCCCCCACAGCACAGTAAAGTCCATTATCAGGATATGGAGGGAATATGATACAAATATGAATCTGTCTAGTACAGGTTGTCCTCAAAAACAGAGTATCCGGGCAACTAAACACTAGTCAGGGAAAAAACCTATGGGTTAAGAAGGCATGTGAATGACTTAGAGAGCAAGAGGAGGAATATTCTATGTTTAGATGGGACCAAAGCAGAGCTTTTTGGCATCCATCATGACTATATCTGCCACAAGCCTCACACCACACATCAACTTGAGAATACCTATACCTTAACTGTACTGTGAAGCATAGTGGTGGCATTGTCTTGCTATGGGGATGCTTCTCTGCAACAGGGCCTGCTTGTGTAGATAGTCAAATTTATTTATAGAGCACAAGTTTAACACAACCGTAGTTGATCCAAAGTGCTTTACAGTACAAAGAAATAAATAAAATATATTAAGGAGAAAGTAGTAAAAATGAAGTATCAAAATCATTCAGTAAATATTAGGGTTGGCAACAAATTTCATTATCGACTTGTTGGGTCTAAGTTGTTGCTTGCTGTGTGGTGGAGCTACGTCACTTAAAGAAAAAAACATTTTAAACTGTCTGACCGAAATCTTCGATATTATGGCAGAACTTCACTTAAATTAAAAAAAACAGTTTTACGTGCAAACTCTGTAAAACATAAATGGCATGGCACCGTAGCACCACCGTAATGAGGGAGCACTTGAAGAGAAAAAAGGTTGGAGCGATAAGCGAAGGGGACTCAACGGCATGGTAAGTTACTACATAATAATAGCATGCGTCGCGTTTTGAAATAAGGAATAGTTCCTCCCACAGCACGTAGTTCTTGGGGGTGCAAGGGATCAAAAAACTCACAGAACGGATCGTTACTCGGATCAGGGTCACGGATCGGTTCATTTTTCGGATCAGGAAAAATAAAAAATAATTGGAATTTGGGTTAGTTGTTTTTTATAATTTTCAATGGTTGTGATGAGCAATGAGAGAAATGTTGTTAATATTGATTGTTGTTTAGGTACATTAAATCATGTTAAACATTTTCCTCCCCATAGGAGCCAATGGAGAAGAAAACTTTAAAGTGAGATTACTTCTGTGTTTAGTGTTCATAAGATATGGCCATGAGAAATTTGGTGATGATTGACCATTGTTTAGGTACATTAAAACCACGTTAAGCTTTTTCACATGAAGCCTTTAGTATGTCCCGTATGCGATGGGATGTCGTAACGTGGCTCAAACACTTTCAGCATGTGTTTAAAGTCCTCCTTTTACACAACCGAATATGGCCTCATGTCTGCACCTATAAACACACCGATAGCGTTTGTGATGGCTTTAGCCAGGGTGATTAATTGCTTAAAAGCCACGGTGATAAGAGGTTGTTTTGCAGCTTTCGTTTTCACTACTGTCAGTGAAACTCCGAGGTGATGTCGCTTCAAATGCGTGGCCATGCTTGATGTGTTTCCACTGTCATATGGCTTTCTTGTGCCACAGTGCCTACACACTGTCACGGTTTAATCTAACCTCTTTCCTTCATCATTATATTTAACAGGGAAACCAATATGCTCCCAAACAGGGGATTTAAATGACGCGGGGCGTTGAAGCTCCTCCGTTCGCCATGACCATGCTGTGAGCGGACTGAACATGCGCAAAACTTTTTTTTTCTTCAGAAATCAATCCGCGGATCACGTGTGTGCCAAACCGAAGACATTGGCTGCGTCTCAATACGCAAAGTATGCATACTAAATAGTATGCCAGGTTACGATTAGAATGTCCCAAACCATAGTACGCAAAAATAGTATGTCAGCGGTCCCCGGATGGTCTACTATTTCCGGGGGATTTTCGAAGTATGCAACCCTGCATGCTTTTTGAGCTGATATAGCCCACAATCCTTTGCGCAACAGAATAGGAGGCGTTTTCCGAAGCCGAAATTCTTCTTTGGCTGTGTTTAAATGTAAGTATCCAAAAGTTAGGTAATAATAAACGTGTCATTACTTGAGTTTTTGGTTATTGTACTAATATTAAATACATTTTAAATGAAATGCGAACAGGTTGTGCCAAATGTTTAATG
>JACXGM010000980.1:0-13527 GCA_016801145.1 Umbra pygmaea | reverse complement strand
ATCCAAACGGATCACGGATCAATGACGATCCGTTGCACCACTAGTAGTTCTTATTTATCAAATCGCCAGTGTTTGGTCGTGATCCAGGTTAAAAGGTCTATTATTGAATCAAATCCACTGAACATTGTACAACAAGTGTATTTAACTAGCTGGCTAATTAATGTTTGTGGTAGAGCTAACGTTAATCTAGCAAGCTCATTAACACTACCCGGCAGTAAACAAAAAGAAAGAGTTCTAGTGCAAAACTAATTTAAAACACAAACCAGATCTTACTATTACAGTATTACAACATATGCTAAACTTGTACCACTTCGGGATGCTAATTTGTTAAACGTTTCACTATGTGATTTACTTTTATCGCTTTTTCAACTACTGTTGCACACAGTAGAAACTCCCTAAGTCCGTTTCAAAATTAAAGTCATTCTAAAATCAAAAACAGTAAATATGTCAAAATAAGCTTAAACAGGTAAAATACATATAGCAACGAAATTACTATTCAACATGCCTTATTATAAGGTTATTTACAACTATGTTCTATAAAAGCTGTTTCTATAATTGTTTTTTAAACAATTATTTTAACATCTCAGGTCTGTATAACCAAGGTAAAATATATCATATTTTGCACCTTACTAAAGAAATGAGCATATCTTTTGCACGTTTTATAGCATACATTTAGGTCTGTTATATGTTAAAATTGTAAATTTGGAATAACATTTTTTTTAAATAAAATTATGGGAATATTTGTTTTCTCTGTTTTGATATTTAATATTTGTTATCTCCGATTCATCGATTAATCGAAGATATAATCAACAGATTAATCGATTATCCAAATAATTGTTAGTTGCAGCCCTAGTAAATATACATATATACATAACGTAGAACACAGACTAATTTAAAATACATACACAACATTACTAAAATGCAAGAGAGAATAGGTCTTTAAGATGGATTTAAAAAGCAACCAGAGATGGAGAGGTCCTAATGTCTAAGGTAAATTGTTCCAGAGCTTTGGGGCGACTACTGAGAAAACTCAATTACCTTTTGATTTGCAACAAGAGCGGGGGACAGATAAAAGTGAATGATCACAAGATCTTAGTGACCTAGCGGCTGTGTATGGCCTAATAAGATCACAAATATAATCTTGGGCCGAACTATGTAGAGCCTTGTAGGCAAAAAGTAGTATCTTGAAGTCGACCCTAAATTTGGGACCAAATTTATTGAGAATATAAGGGACACAAAGTAGATATTCCTGGAAGAAAATCTACTCAAGTCTGAAAGAGACTAGATTTATCGTCCAACAGGACAATGACCCCAACCATGCAGCCAAAGCCAGACTGGGGTGGCTTAAATATAAACAGGTCAATGCCCTGGAATGGGCCAGACATCAATCTAATTGAGAATACATGGAAAGAGATGAAAAAAGTTTCATAGTCCATATTCAACTTAACAGAGCTTGATCAATTTCACAATGAAGGGTGGACAAAAATGGATGTGAAGCTATTAAGAGACTTATCCAAATGGACTCATGGCTATAACTGCTGCCGAAGGTATCTAATTTAAACTAAAGGAAAAAATACTTATGCAATACATAATTTTCTTTTTTTGGAGGGGGTTGTAATTAATGAATGAATTCATTAAACCTTGATGACTTGATTTTCTACTTTGTATTTCTAAGGAAAACTTTTAAACTATCTTAATTTAAATGTTTAAAAACAATAAAATGTGGGAAAATCCAAGGGATGTGAATACATTTGAGAGCTACTGTATCTCAAGTTTATTACATTTTCTACTGAACAAATGCTTTGGTATAATGCGTCGGCCAAAAAACGTGACAGAAGATGTTACTACAACAGTAAGTAGACAACATGTTCTGAGACAGAAGGGAAGTGCCATGACACTGGGGCCATGTGTGTGGTGGCCTTGTGGGAAACTACGATGGAGAAAGGGAGGAGGAACGACTCTTGTTTATAATCCAATCCTGGCAGCAGGCTCATCTTACACACCGGCCAATTCTTTATTGATAGCCAAACAAGCCAATTTACTTTTAGGGAACAGATGGCTTGCAAAAGCCCTGTCACTCAGAAAGTCTCCTTCTTGTTCTCCATTCCATGTGTGTGTTTCTGTGTTTACCATGATCAGTTTGCTTCGTCGCACTCTCAATTTGAAGACAAACACCCCCAAAACTGAACAATGCAGGCCAATTTTGCAATTTTGGGACCCCTGGGCTAATCTGAGAACAGGATTTAAACCCTGGTTTCCAAACACAGCAAGCCAGTTACTTTACAGCTGCACCATTCAGCATCCCCAGAGATTTTTTATTAGAGGAACAAATACTTTCCATTGTTTATGGATGCAAAATACACAAAACACCTGTGATTCGTCAAAGACCAGACAAACAAAATATCCATTACACCTTTGATGTGTTCAAACATGTAGATGTGTTTTTTCCTGATAGACATAGGTAAATAGCTCTAGCTGTTTATGAAGAGACAGAACACAAAAAATAAACCTTGGTTAACCAAAAGCTCCTTATTAACACACACATTCTACAGTCAACCAAATGGGGACGTCCATATACAAAAATGAAGACAAACCTTTGCCAAACATTTAGTGCCCTAGAATTATGACACAGGTTTAAGTTGGTCTCAAACACAAACCAGCATTGTGGTGGAAATTTCAAACAGACATTCAGCTCCTGTTGGAGGAATACAGGGTAAGTGGTCTTTCAGTGGAATAAAGAAACACCTTCAGGCCAACCCATGTCCATCCACACCCCTCTGAACCTTATCAGTATTGTGGGGCCTAATTCCAGGGCTTTCTTCCTACGTCTTGAGTTAAGTATCTTGCTCATTTTTATGTAAACAGAATTCCAATCACAATGACATCGAGATTCATAATTCCTAAAGCTGCGTGATGTTATTCCAGTCCACTATTTTAAAATCAAATGCCCACTTCGGAAGCATGGGAAAGGACAACATCCAAACCAGATGTGGTAGTTTTACCATTTAATGACACAAGCTCTAAATGGACCATAACAGTGTAGAAGATTCTGTGTATTACCACGTGCATGAAATCAAAGATCCTAGCTGTAACAGTGACACATGCCTCTGCCTTGTACATACGCAACTGCAAGGGTATTCATTTTTTTTTCAACCAGGAGTCAGCAAAGTTACTGCAGGAGGTCCTGAGTTAGACCTACCAACAGTTATGAAAATATAATAATGACATTTAATGTTTGGCTGTATTTCAAATTTTATGATGGACAAATTAGATGAACAAGTATTTTAATGGAAACACTAAACACAACATTTTCTGCTTTCTGCCAGTTCAGAACATTGCGCAAGTTAAAAACAGTGTGCTTCTGAATGTGGTACATTAAGCCTCAGCATGTGTTCAAAGGGAGAGCATAGAAAAAGAGCTATCTGCTCATCTTGTGGCTAAAGAATCAGACAACAACTAGTAATATTTAGTAGTGGTAATAGTTCATGTGTAGAATAGGATACTTTCAGTTTAGGGGTGGCTCGATACCACTTCTTCATGTCCGATACAGATTCCGATACCACATACTTGAGTATCTGCCGATACAGATACACTACCATAAATTACTCCCTCTTAATCATGTTTGTGGTGTTGAAGTTTCCAATGCTGCTGCCACAGGGTGTCTGCAGGTTTAATGACATCACATTTAAGACTAAGACTTTTATAATGCCACTCTAAATGCTTTTTAAGACCAATACCGCAGCACAATAAAAAAAAATAAGTACCTGTAATTGGTCAGGAATTAAATTATAATGCACACTGGCAGAGGATTATGTATTCTAGCTTGTAGTATTACTAAACAACCGTATTTGAGATCAAACAAAACATATTTAAGACATGGGACATGGTTTATAATATAACTTTAACAAAGCTGTTGCAAAAACTAGCTCTGGTTTAAAAAGGATGGTGTATGTGTAGGCTATGAGTGTTTTTCACATCTACACTCGCCCTAAAATGACCCAGCAGCAAATGAATACAAATGTTGAGAAATAAAATTACTACAGTATACCATTTAGTACTACAGCCTACAATCTGATGTGATATCATTACGAATTCCCCATACTTGATCACTGATACTCTTGTTAGATTTAGCCATAATAGCGTTATCATCTGTTGAGGTTAACAACAGGGATAGCTAGCAGGATGATTTTTCACCAATCCTCTGAATCTGTTGTAATAGCATATTCATGTAACACATCTATTACATTCATTGCTAATAACTGTTGATTTTATTGTGGGGTCAAACAGTGATCATCAATAAACAATACTTTTTAAAGAAATAGGCCTATTCCTGATATTTGGCAGACTACCAATAGCTGGCAGGTATAATTGTTGATTTATATGGTGGGATGAGTAATTTTTAGAGATGCGCGGTTAGCTGTTACAGTCGCAGACTCCACGAATAAACCGCGGATTGGGCGGATGACGCAACAAAAAAATATATTTTAATGATATTCGGGCGGGTCACGGTTGAAACAATCAAGTGAAAAAAATACAGACATTGTTAAATAGTGACCAGTGGATGGCGGGTGCAGCTTTGAAAATTGGTCAAAAACGTTGGTGAGGATGGATAGCAGACAGATGATGAGTTTTGTGATGCCGTTGCGGATTAAATAATAGCCCATCCACGCATCTCTAGTAGTTAGCCAGTATACTGTGACTACCTCTGTTGTTGGTTCCGGTTCCCTGCTATGTTTGGTACGTCTTGGATAAAGTGGTGATGTTTTGACTGTGTATCATGTTAGTGAAGAAGAAACTCAAACTTCTCACTGTGCTGCGCACTGACCTGTTTTTTGATTTTGGAATGGGGGGTTTTTACACTGAGAGTCTTTTGCGTTGAAATGCATTGACCTTGGTGACGGTGACCAGCGCTGGCCTGGTCCTACCAGATTCTCAGACGTACATTTCATTTGTACAGACAGTCTGGCCACTCTCCATTGACAAGCGTTAACTTCCTTGAAGGTGGGTACTCTGTTGAAGTTTAAAACTATTGGATCTGCCCAGAGCCACTCTGGATCTGCCATATCCAATCGCTAATGTTTGGTGGTGATGAACTACAACCCAAACTAGCGCAGGACATCAACCTCATCGTTCTCAGCCACTCCCTCTGTTCGCTGATTGGACGCCAAAAAAATAGTTTGGAGAGAACCTGTAAATTCATACTTTGCAGTCACGTGATTACCATGGATACCTGGAGGGCAAGAAACGCCAATGAAATGGTGACGAACAGTGGCCAGCCGGGGGAATTGCGGCTTGGATTTCCAATAATACAATCAACCAACCAAATTACATAATATGAAAAGATTAACATACTCTAAACTGTGATTGCATTGAAGCTTGCAAAGTCTCTACCAGACTTTGAGTTGAGATATTTACATCTATCAAGAATCTGTCAACTTACTGTACACCGCACAAAAACTTCAAGCCTACAAAAGTATGGATACTACTAGCTAACTTTTTTCAAGAGTGAATGGGTTAATAACGCTGTCATAGCTAAAAGACAGGAATACCTTCATAATCAAAGCAAAGGTGTTACTAGTAGGTAGCTAGCTTCCCACTAACATTTGCTAATCTTTTCCATCTTGTGATGAAGGCTTCATTTGAATTTGTACACCCTGCCTACGTTAAAATATCCCGGTTTACACCAACCTAGGACTGGGAGGTATGGCTTAAATTTAATACCCCGATATTTTTCAAATGTTTGCCGTTATCACGGTATTTAAAAGTATTTAATTTTTTAAGTAAAGGGTTGAAAGAAATTAATTTGTTCGTTCATTATGATTTTTGTTGAAACACCAATAAACAAGACTGAGTAAGTTAAAGTAGTGCTATTGTTTACATCTTTATTAAATGCAGGAATACTAATAAATAACTTTGCAACCGCAAAAAAACAAGTCTATCCACTGTCTATGGCTTTAGTACTGAACCGTGGCATGTCATGGCACCACCACAGTACTTGCTTAGGTTTATGAATTACAAAAAAGTACCACTGTCATTTAACTAGATTAACTACTGGTATAGTTCGGACAATCAGATTGGTTTCACAGGTTCTGGGCACGGAAAAATAGCCTTTGAACTCGAGCCAAACAACCCCAATAAGCTTTTTTCCCTTGTTATAACGTTGGTCGTTTGGCTTAGTGCAGGCGCTAATAGAACCAAGCGTGTATATGCCGTCAAGAGCATGCCAAATGTGTAGGTGGCAGTATAACGAAAGGCTGAAGCCCATGTTAGCCAATCAGATTCCCAAAAATAGCCAAATGAAAATGTAAACATAGGTCGCACTTTTGGCGCAGGTGCATGTTCTGGCGCATACTGTGACGTCGGCTGCCTAAACCTCCGTATTCCTTAGTTTACATACCAACGGAATTTTGAAAAAGAATCGTTTTCAAGGGCGAATTCTCTGTTTGCGTGTAAACGAAGGGCACAAACGAAGGGATATATCTCAGTTTTTCAAAAATAACCGTCTGTGTACGTGTAAACGGGATCTTAAACCAAACCATGTCCACACTATCGACGTTGCACCCTTTTTAACAACACATTTTTCGCTTGCTGCTGCGTGGACAATTCTACCTGCACCCTCCATTGTTTTTTTTCTCCACCGTTTATCTAACTTCCAGGTGTTTGTTTCTCACGTGTGTTTGTGTGCGTCACGCAGTGGGCATTAAGATTTTAGGGGTGCAGTTTATTTCTAAAATAAGATTATTCTCAGTTGTTGCAGCTGGCGGAATGACAGATGAAAAAAATACCGGTAACATACAGCATATAGCATACAGCTACATACATGAATACCGGTAAATCGTTTTTTCCGGTATACCTCCCAGCCCTACACCAACCACTATGAAATTGTCCCGGTTGTTGGTTAAAATAAGCACACTGGTTACACTTTACCGTAAGGGTACATGAGCTATCATGAATTCATGCATTAATTGATTGATGTATGTACTACTACTACTACTACTACTACTACTACTACTACTATCTGGCATGTTGTTTTCACCTTAAAAACACTAAATGTCGTATGGTATAACTGGCGACGTCCCCCAACTTAATAGGTTTCGATATTAGGAGAATGATGTTATTGCCCGCCAGCCAGTAGTTGTGACATCACATGCAAAGTATGTATATAGAGTAAACCCAGACGGCGTACTGAAGAAAAATGAAGTAAGTGGGATGATGGAGCCAGGCTAGACCAGCGCAATACTTTGTTTGAATGTTTGGATTTAATTAAAAAGAAATGTCTTTCAATTATATTTGCAAAGAAGTTATTTATATTAATTATATTAAATAAATGAACACTTCTAAATTTATCTTAATTTAAAATTTTCCTGCAGCATTTTTATGTGCGCATGATAGTCTGTTCTTAATTAAGTCTGCAGTAGAATCGCGACCAGCAGTTCAAACAAATGACTGAATGGAATTAACGCCAAGGATCTTGGCCCTTAAGTCGCTAAAAGGAATTGTTCAAAAGTAATAAAATGTATCAATTGCATATTACACCTGCGCTAATGCAACACAAAAGGAGATTGTGGAGATTTACAGCACAATGAATGTGGGTCATTATTTTCGTTGGTTTGAGGTACTGAGCGATGCGCAATGTAATACCGATCACAATAAATATGTAACAGTTAACAACACTGCAAGGACATTGTTCAGGTGTTAAGCATTTGTGACAGTTTAGGACGAAGTCCGTGATCATATCGGAATATACTCCCCCGGCTCCTACTACAATATACGATCCAGTGATATCGGCTACTATCTGACTAATACCAATAATGAATATCGGATCGGCGCACCCCTACTTCAGTTATAGGTAAATCAGGAGTTGAATATAGAGTCTTATTTTTATTCTAAGAGGCCTAGCTTTTACATTTTGTAAAAAATAAAATGCACCAAATATATGAAAATAAGATCTATGAGATGTTAAACAAATTGCTCATTTACGCTGTCCAAACAATGATATTGCCCTTGAATATAGTACAGACTATTGGAAAAATCATTCATGCTTTCGTTTTGTGTGTAATGGGGTCCCTGGTTTGACTGATTTCCTGGGTAGGGTCTCTGGGTAAAAAAAGGTAGAAGACCCCTGAGCTTCTGGACAGTAAGCTGAAGAAAAAGCTACAGACACTCTTCAATGCATTGCTTTGTCAACATCTTCTCTGTTCAGGACATGACTGGGCTGAATGCCCAGAAGGTGTACAGAGCAGGTAAAGCATTCTAGGTTTTTCAATCTAACCAGTCGTTAGACCAACACCTTGTCTGTCAAGGGCAGGGTAGTCTGATGCTGCATCTGGTCCCCCTGCGCTGTGCCTTTTATTGCATCTGCCTTAGATGCTCACCAACCTTGCTGAAGTGAGTAGGAGCCCATGCCTCAGCTGTTGCTCTCCACCACCCATTAGTGGCTTATCAGGTAAAGTACGGAAACACAGTGTAAATGAATGGCAGTCATAGCCCAGCTACTGCCATAATCCCATTTGTGTATCATCTCCCATGACACCACCAATTTCCTAGCATACGCAACTAGGCATTTGCATTTCCGCTGGCTACAAAACCGAATGGCCACAGTGCAATCAACATTACATTAAACATTTACATTTTTGTCAATTAGAAGGTGCTCTTATCCAGAGCGATTTACAGTAAATACAGGGAGCAATTTAGGGTAAAGTGACTTGCTCAAGGACACAACGCCACAATACAAGTATATATTTAAACATTGGCTTTGTTTTAGTCAGTCTTCAGACATTATAACCATGAAAGTGTTCAGTAACAAATTGAAAACACTTTTATATTGACTGATATATGACTGAAAAAATGTGAATTGGTTGTGACTGCAGGCAAGATATTAAGTTTATGTAGATTTCCTCCCAAGAGATATTGCTTATGAGAAATTAGTTGACCTTGAGGGAGAACCAACCCAGTTAGGCAAACTATAGAAGTATAATAGCATTTTCTTTTTCTCTCTCACACACACCGCTGAATATCTAGGTCTTCTTCTAGGTTCCGGGGTAGATACTGTAGGTTAAGGTTACACAAACTTGTGACATTTGTATTTGTCATAAATGTCCCCTCAGATTTTAAACAGAAAGCTCTGTGATTTGATCTAGCAACTGCTAGGATAACTGCACCACCCTCTCCCTTTTAAGCAAAAGGGTTTTACATTAGTTTAAGCATTTCTGACCATTAAATCACCCAGCCATTTTCAGTCTAACTGATTAGGTCACTGAAGTATACTGTCAGCTGGTAAAATTGCTCATGTAAAGTCTCACCTTTCTCATTATCACATTTCTGTTAATACTTTCATCAGCTTACTTTTGCATCAGTCCACTACAGGTTAAGCTTGTAGGGTACAAAAGGTTTGGGGCTGTACAATGAGGAATTTCACATGAACACAGACTATTTCAAGTCTGTGCCAAAGGCTTTTTAAGAGGGCTATTATCACGCTACAACAGCTGGTTAAGGAAAGGATTTTCTGAACATCAGTTGAGCGATGGTTAACTCATGCAATCACATTCAATTGAACAACAGCCAGAGTAACTAAGTATGAATTGTGTGTATTGACAAAATCTTTGTGTGTACAGTAGTTGATATTTAGGTTTGTCACATCTACATTTTAAGCTATTATGTTATGAAAAAATAAACATTGTGACTTAGTTGAAACCAAATGAACAGTACTGCTTAGCTGATTGATTTATCCAAGCTGATTAGCTAACCCACAGCCCAAACAACCTTATCTGTGCTTCAATATATGTCCTAGCTAAATGTAATCAGTGGTTGCATGTATTAACGAGCTGGAATAAAGCAGAGGTATAAATGCTAGACAGGTAAATACCCTTTTACTGATTCCAACTCAAATGTGTGTAATAAGTTAACATGTATGATATCAGTAAACAACAGCAGTGTACACTTTACACACAGTTAAGACAAAAAAAATGTTCCTCAAGTATCATGTTAGTATTTAAATAAACTATTTGCAATTATAATAAACATATGCCAATTTTTGTAAACCAAATTCTTTCTCTGCTGCTGTGTTGGAGGGAAAGAAATGTACTTGAAATGTACTTGTAAAACACAATGAGCATAGTTCAGTTTTCGAAAACAGTCCTCTTAAAAACCCTGAAGAAATGCTCATCTGTGTCAACTGTCTACATCCAGTTGACCTCAAAATAAAAACAGGACATAGCTAGTTCCTTAAGTCCTTGATATACAAGGAAGTAAGAATTCATGTCTAAACCAAATATGCAAAAGGTTTTTACACATACTGTATTTGTATGTACAGAATCCGAAAGATGCTGTCTTTCACATATTTGACAGAGTTAGATCAGGTGACATTGCTGGTTGCCATGATGTAGCTGGTTTGGCAACGTTACCGGCTTGACAGGCCAATGTAAATATGCTACAGTGGTACCTGGTAGCGAGTTGACTTTAGTTAGCGATATAAACAGACAAAATAACTACCGCTACCTCGTAAAGGCATCCATACACGCAGAATGCCATGATGTCCATGAAGTCTTTGTCTACACCACCGTAAGCTCACTAACTTAACACCGGTTTGAACGCAGCCAGACAGTGCCTAACCTAGCTGCCAACGCTAGCAGCAACGTTAGCTAGCCACACACAGGCACTACAACTGTGAATTATAAACACAATAACACTAGCTGATATCAAACACAGTGTCTATGAAAAGGGATAAGAAAGATGATTATTATCTAGTTATATAGTCCCATTTCAATTCAGATAAGTACATTTGCTGTATATGTCGATGGAACTAGAGTGAATAGGTACTGTGTGTAGTAAAACAGCTATGCTAGTTAACATCGTAGCACAACATCTGCATGCAATAACCGAGAAGGGAAACAATGCAATTTCACCTCTTTGTCGCCCACTGTTGCCGCGTATCTTGAAAGAATTTCAACAAATTCTTTTGCTGGCTTTCGTCATCATATCACATCCAACCATCAAAGCTATGGCTATACGGGGGCCAACAACACATTCAATAAAGTATGGAATTTGTAGAAATATGCGGGCATCACCGGTCCTCGTAGTCAGCCCGGAAGTGATGGGAAATCGTTGTCAAGACAGAGGCGGTTCTCATGTCTGTGATTGGACCGTTGGAGGTGGCGCGTGCTGGAGGCAGCTGTGATGTAAATGGGGTTACTGGCGGTCAGAAGAGGCGCTGCCGAGTGTGGAATGTCCCGAAAACGACTGTGATAATGGTTATGGAAGGCCAAATTATCCAATATTCCAGATTAGATGGCGTTCGCTTTGAAATAGGCATAAACACGCCATAATGAACAGTCTTTGAGCATACTCTTTATCTTAAGTTCTTCTGGGGATGTCCCTGTATTTGTTGTAATTCGCTCATTTAGGAAAAGGGCATTTCCTAAATGACTAAAATATAAATCTACACAATAGGGGTGAAACGGTTCGGTTCATACCTCGGTTCAGACAGTTCGGTACCAGTTCGGTACAAGGAAGGGAAAAGCAAAACAAAAATGCAGAATGTCTCAGGCTGTAACACCTAGTGTCATAGTCTCTCCCCTGAGCTAACACATCTGGATGTTGTTGTCGGATATCTGTTAGCATGTTACAGTAGATGTATTTCCACTCACATACCCGACAACTGCTGAGCAATGTAGACACACAGACCTTGTCATATGCACCACTATCACCTGTACTACTGTAACTGACTGGGAAACAGAAGTTCACCCATACTTGCGATCTTAAAGAGGACGGCAGGTCCTCTAACTATTATGGATCGCCACCACTCGCCATACTTGTCCTTAGTTCTGCTATCTCTGACTCACTGGACCGTCGACCTGACAAAAAAATGTATTGGCAGAGTTCGGCTACATAGCTTCAGAGCTAAGGCGGGGATACAGATTAGGTGTCCCTAAAGAACCGGCGTATCTAACAGTAGTTCCTCATTACATTAATTAATTTGCATTGAAGTTTTATTTATTTTATACTGTGTATTCTCCATGTAAAATCATGCACTGAACCATGATGCCTGTACCATTTCGGTTCAATACGACGAGTACACCCATAGGAAGAACTATTCCTCATTTCGGTTCAATATGAATAAATTTACCTTTCCACCCCTACTACACAAGTGTATCATGTGGAAGTCTTATGTCACTGCTCCAAACAATGCAGGAAATAGAAGAAATTAGCAAAAACATTAATAGAATAACATATGCAATATGTAAAAACAAGAAATGGAGTAGTGTATATATAGAATTGTACATTGCTAAACAATACACCGCATTTCAAATTATTATACAATTTGGAATTAAGTGTCATAAACATTAAATATTTTGTTTTTCAATCAAACTAGTGAATGGTATTGTGCCTCCTGGCTCTTAAAATCACTTAAATAAATCTCAGACCTCTGTGATAATTAGTTTGCCAGGTGAGTCCAATTACAGGAAAACTACTTAAGAAGGATATGTTCCACATTATTAAGCAGGCCACAGGTTTCAAGCACTATAGGAAAGAAAAAGGATCTCTCTGCTGCAGAAAAGTGTCAAATAGTGCAATGGCATGGACGATGTATGAAAACATTAGATATCTCATAAAAACTTAAGCACGATCATTGTACTGTGAAGAGATTTGTGGCTGATTTAGAGCACAGATGGGCAATGCCAGATGAATTCATCGGATTAAAAGAGCAGCTGCTAAAATGCCATTACAAAGCAGCAAACAGGTATTTGAAGCTGCTGGTGCCTCTGGAGTCCCACGAACCTCAAGGTGTAGGATCCTCCAGAGCAGAGACGTGCACAGACATTTGGATGGGCTATTGCTCTAACATGAAAAAAGGGCACCCCCAGTAGTCACTATCTTTCTCATACAAGCTCAAAAAAGCAATCAACCTTTTCAATCCTATATTTATTTACAGTACTATACTACAGTAATATAGTACAGTACAGTTATACCACGTAACTATAAAATGAGTGTAATCACGGCAGCAAGACCTTACTTTTGCCATCACACATTATAACACTGTGTAACGTTTCCCAGTTCCCCTTCCATGGAAACAGCCACTTCCTTGGTCAATGCTGCTCAGAACTACAATTCCCAGTCACCAGTTCTACTTCCTGTGGACTACAGCTTCTCTAGTCATGCCTCCTCAGAACTACAGTTCCCTTACCCGGACTCAATTATCCTGATTTACCACACCTGCTCACTCCATGTTGTATATAAGCCACACACATCCATAGCCTCCTTGCGAGGTATTGTGAGTACAAATTCCATATTACTGAGCATTCATTTATTCATGTGTTGTTGCTATTCCAGTCTGACCTCTGCCTGTTTTTTGAATTACTCTGCCTGTGGATTTCCCTAGATGTACTGTTGCCATACATGCTATTCCGGTCTGACCTCTGCCTGTTTTTGAATTACTCTGCCTGTGGATTTCCCTATTTGTACCTTTGCCATATTAGCTATTACGGTCTGACCTCTGCATTGTCTTGGATATTTCTGCCTGTTCCTTGA
>JACXGM010000979.1:0-60379 GCA_016801145.1 Umbra pygmaea | reverse complement strand
CATGAAGCACAACTGCTTCATACAGTACCATGAAGCACAACTGCTTCATACAGCACCATGAAGCACAACTGCTTCATACAGTACCATGAAGCACAACTGCTTCATACAGCACCATGAAGCACAACTGCTTCATACAGTACCATGAAGCACAACTGCTTCATACAGCACCATGAAGCACAACTGCTTCATACAGTACCATGAAGCAATTGTCTGAGTGACTGGACTTGACAAAAGTAAGAAAAGTAAAAAAATCCTAAAAAATGAAGAAACAAATATTGTAAACGTAAGCGTTCCCAAATAAATCTTTTTTGGTTGTTATGTACTTTAACACTTGTAAAGAAAGAAAATGGGGAAAATAATCTGAAATAAAAGAAACAATGTACTTACATGATAATAAAATATGTTCCTAAATAAATCTTTCTAAATAAATATTTTTAAGTTATTAAATTTTAAGTTAATATACTTTTTATATATACACGTTTTGGGAAAAACATTACCATAGACTGGTGAGGAAACATATTTGGTTACTTCCTTGACCTTGATTTGCAACATAAAAATTAACATTTTTGCAAGAAATGTAAAATATTTAAGTCATGTAATATCCTCAAATAACACTCTAGGGTGTAAAGTATTTCAATAAGTGCTCAATAAAGGGTTAGAGACAGTGTACAATTTCCCCAAATATACATCGCAATTGATAAACACTGTGTTCTTTACAGTAAATCATTAATACATGACAGGCATTATATTAAATACTAATATCCTTCAAACAAATTACTTTGCCTGCATATAAACGTGTTTGTTATAGTTGATTGTTTTAGATTTTATGCTTTTTAAATTGCTTTTAATTATTTGTTTCTTTTATTGTACATTGTATTCTGGTTGTATTTTATATTGACATACACAAGTCGTTGCTGCAAATGAGAACTTGTTCTCAGTTATTTTACCTGTATAAATAAATAAATATATATATTCATGTCTATTTTCCCTATATCCTATTTATATCATATTTATAGTATGCGGGCAGCCCTTCACTTGTTTTCAGAAACACTGTTAAAAATTTAAATACATCACAATTACATTTTCTTGTGAATTGTGTCCCTTGTTCTATTACATTTTTTATTGACTAAAAATAATTACCAAAAAATGTTGTACATGTGTTAACTGTGTTTTGTTTGGTGTGAACCACTAAACAATTTTTTTAGTAATTATAAACAAGTTTATTTTTTCTAATTTAAATAAACGCAAATAACAACAGAATGCAGCAAAAATTACACATGTTCAATTAATCCCTTCCATCTCTGCAAATAAACACAAAAACATGCAGAACATTTTGAAACTATTTTTAATTTATTCTTTAAAATTGTTCAACAGGGTGGAATGTAACATAACAGGGGTGAAACTACCACCAAACAATAAACAGAAAATTAACCACTCATGGGCCTAAACCACTAAACGATATGCCTTCTTTAACCTGAACAATTTCTGTTTCTTTTTTAGATTGGGTATTCAAAACGTACAGTACGATCTGAAAGCAACCAGTTTGTATGCAGTTAAACTGCAGACGTATTGGATTCACCATTTCGAAATGATAACACTTTTTTACATAGTTCCCTTATTTCAGGGCTCCTAGAAATATAGGGACACATTAAAATAGTAATCTTTAGAATTTGTTTGCATATCCTTTACAGTCCAGAGAAGAGCTAAAAAAAGGAAAAATGCTTTCCTATCTCAAATATGCAGGCCATAGTATATTAAATTGCATATATAGTTAACAGTTGCAACCATGCAACATCAAACATTATATGTATCTTATTGTAAATAATTTGTTTGCTACAATTTCTATCAATATTTCCATCCTATTAGGTTTACACAATGAACAGGGGGGAACCTAGCAGGGTGGAATTTTGTCAGAAATTTTAGCCCTATCTCTGTGAGTGATCATGATCTAGCTAGCATGAGACCCTACATGTGAATAGCATTTTACTTCTAATATAAAACCATTTTCAAAATTATAAATGTTATTATTTTTTTTACTAAAGGTTGTGACAAACAGGTTGACAGTATAAAACTTCATAAAAAAACTGACATTTTTCATTTCATGAACATTATGTCATGGGAAGTGTAGACTGATTATTTGAAGCTGAAAAACTAAAAACTAACAGGGTGGGAAAAAATTTTGAGGACACACATTAAGTCACACAAAAATAGTATTAATATAATTTTTTTAATTAAGATTACAATTTTAATTTGGTCTATAAAATAATGAGAAAATCATATGAGAATTGTATTATTTAATGACTAATACTCATTGTAAAAATTGATCATTTGCGCCGGGGACATGGCAAAATTAAAATGTGTGCCAAATACAAAGTGTTTAAAATACAAAATAATATTTGACAAGGAAGACCTAAACCTATAATTCAAAGCCTTTTTGAAAAAAAACTTGAAACATTTTACATCAAATATGAAGTAAGATTTCTTGGGGACATTAAAAGGCACCGGTTAACAGGATTCACTCTATAATCAGATCTAGTTGTGCCTTATGCCTCGTCTCCACCACCATGTAGAACCATGAAATTTATGGTTCCACCAGGTTCTAGATGAGTCTCGATTACCCCTACGCCACTCTGGAACTCAAACTTATCACAAGTTTTTTTTTGCAGGCTGACAGCCCTGTCTGGAAGATTGTGCTGGCAGCGCCATTGGGCGGTCATCAAAATAGCCTAGTCTGGGATTGATTGCATACAGTGATGTCACACTGTCGTAAAAATGTTTACCTTTTACTCTGGATGGCCAATGCTTGCAGCAGGACTTTTAAGGACTTACGAATGTATTTCACAGTCAAACTAGGGAAATGGAAGTATTTTAAACCATAAAAAGTTGCAGCAGCCCTGGGTGGATTCTGAGGCTACCTGGCTATCACCTTACAAAGTTAGTATTCCATAAACTCCAATTCATTTTAGGGGTCCATTACCTTGTTTCTTACGTTATGGCCCTGTATCAGCCGTTTTTGTGAAAATATGCTAACTATCAATGTCATAACCACTGTTACATCCCCCAGTTCCGCTGTGTGCCTTTTTGCTGTGTTCTGTGTCTCTGTGTGTTTTCCGTGTCTGTCTTGTCTATCTGTGCCCAGCAGGGGGAGCCATCTGGGAGCAGGATGGAGAGGAATGTCCCCATTTGGTCCCGGCTTCCTCATCAGAGCTCTGACAGCTGTGGCTTATTGAGAGCCAGATAAAAAGCCCTGTGTTGGAGAGCTCACGCTCTTGTCTTCTCTCTCTTGGTGACAGCCTGTGAGGTTGTATTTTGTGGTTGTGGTATAGTTCTGTGGGTGTATGGGAGAGTGTTAGTGTGTTTGGTATTTAGTGTGTTAGTGTTTAGTATTTAGAGCATTTATTATTGTACATTTGTATTATTATTATTATTATATATATTAAATTTGTTCCTTTGTTTCTCCAGGGGAAGGGGAACACATTGGGGAGTGTGTTAGGCAAGACGCCCTGGGCTTACACCACCCGTAGGGATAACTACTCTGTCTATACACACTAGGCTCAGATCTGGGCGAACCACCAACGGTATTTCGGTTAGGGCGCCTTGTACGTGTGCCAGTTTAGTTTAGTTATATATATTTGTGTTAGTTTAGATCAGGTTAGGGGTGGAGATTTGAGCTTTACTTTCTTTGCTTTGGTTCCGTCCAGCCCCTTTCCCTAACAATTTACCGTGGGTTCAATAAACACCCATACTTTATACAGTATTCTGATCTCTGTGTCCTTTACTTGCACCACGACCCCACATCCTTTTCACTGTCCACTGAGTGTGACTGAGCAGCGGGAAGTCGGTCCCCTCCTTTCGGGGAGGCGTACGTAAGAACCACACGACTTACTGTTGCATAGTAGAGAAATTACCGTATTGTCCAGGAGAAGCTTGCAGGCAATCGGGGAGACGTGGAGGCATACAGTCAGAATGACAAAATAATTAATCAGCATACTTACCAAAAGTTGCTCCTGCTCCTACGCTCATGCTCTCTTTTCTCTGCAAGAGGCAAGATTTGGAATGATTTAGATTTCTCTTGGCAAAGCTACGAGAAGAATTACAACGTTCAGACACATTGCTCACGTCACATCTATGTCGTCACGCTCAGCGTGAGGCTGCGCAGTACAAAAAAAAGTGCTTCTAATTGGCTTCAGTTGCTCTCCATAGGAATGAATAGCGTCTGTTTGTCCATTCATGTATTTTGTCTATGATTTTTGGCAGCAGCAACTGTTTATATATTCTTCATATTTCCAGATTGGGAAAGCCTGGGTTGATTAAACTATTTGATAACCACCGTCATGACAACTCTTATGGAGTTGACTGTTCCCTGGGAGGACCGGATGGAGGAGGCTTTTGAGAGGAAGAGGGCCAAGTACGAGGAGCTGGCAGGCGAATGCCGAAGCAGGGGGTGGAGGACCCGATGTGATCCCATCGAGGTCGGGTGCAGAGGTTTCGACGGCCAGTCACTGATCAGGGCCCTCAAGATGCTTGGAGTGGAGGGACTGCACATTAGGAAAGACATCAAGAACATCACGGACGCCGCCGAAAAGGCGTCAAGATGGCTATGGATCAAGCAGGGCGACCCGTGGGTCATACAAGCCATTCAGACACAAGCCAGGGTCTGATCAACCCTGGCTGGGTCGCCTGGGTGAGGGTGTATGATGTTGTGAGACCCGAAACACCAAATGAACCCAGGATGATGTGTCTGAGTTCCACCAGAGGTGTATTTCAAGAACCATAGTAAACTTGAAGCTACGCACTACATTGTTATCCATATGCCTACCACATTATATTATCACAAAAACATTTCTGTTTTCACGAGATTGGAGTATTTTGATGTTGTTGCTAGTAAAAAAGGAATGCAAAATGGGGACAAAGTCAATGGTAAAACAACGACGTAGATTAAATACGACTGATTACATACATTCATTACAAGGGGGTAGGCTTATACACGGAAGTTGAAGCAGCCCTGGTTGGATTCTAAGGCTACCTGGCTATCACCTTACGTTAGCTTTCCATTCATTTTAGGGGTCACTTTGACAGTGAATAAATTTACATCCGAAGCATTTAAAGACTCTATTTGTCCATTGTTTATTTGTAAAGAAACAGGACAATGTATAAAAAGCTTATACATTACGTTATGGACCTGTAGCAGCCATTTTTGTAAAAATAGGCTAACTACTGTGTCATAACCATGCAACTTACTGTCGTACAGTAGAGAAATTACCGTTTAGTCCAGGAGAAGCTCGCAAGCAATCGGGGGACATGGAGGCATACAGTCAAAATGACAAAAAAAAATCAGAATACTTACTTGCTCCTGCCCCTACGCTCATGGACAACTCCTAATCAAGCTCTTCATTTCTACAAGAGGCAAGATTCGGAATGATCCAGATTTCTCTTGGCACAGCCAAGATAAGAATTCCAACTTTCAGAGATCTTGCTCACGTCACATCTATGTCATCACGCTGAGGATTCCCAGTATGCTCGGCTATTACAGAAAAAAGTGCTTGTAATTGACTTCACTTTCTCTCCATAGGAATGAATGGCAAGGTGTCGTCCATCTTGTATACTTTCAATGATCCATTACTGTCAGTGTTTTTTAAATATTTTTTATTTTATTTGGATAAAGCATTATATAACATCATATTGTAAGCAATGTTCAACCCAATTTGAGATTTTACATTACATGTGGGTCCAATACATTGCAAACCCACATTTTAGCAATACAACTTTTGAGAAGAACAGCTTAAACATCATTGAGACAAACCAGAAAAAGATAACAATAGGAAAACACTAGGACACAAAAAAGAAAAAAAGAAGAAATTACTATTCACAGAATGTACATAAAGTAGTAAAGAAGAAAACAAAAGAAAAAAAACATGTAGGGGGATATCTGTTTTTCAAAATTAAATCAAGGCTAGTGAAGGCCTTGTATACAGTCTCACTCAAACATTTTTCTAAGATTAATGATGTAGAAATTGCTTTCTTGTTTTCTTTACAATTTGACTATGACTTTGATAAAGATTGAAGTTCTAAGAAGAATAATGTAAAGTTTGGTTTAGATTTAGACACTCTAGCTATGTGGATATGGTATTTACCCACTAGGCAAAGAAGTTAAAGAGTCTTATGAGGGTACAGCCATAACTAACAGAAAGACACAAAACCATTTCCCTTGAGAAATTAAAATAAATGCTATAGAAAGAAAAGATGATCTTAGATACTTAATTCCATAGTTTACTGGAGTAACTACAATCGTAGAATAGCTGTGATGTGAACTTTTACTGGGCTGAACAGGTGTACAGTGGAGTAATATCAACTGCAAACTTACTTAAATAAGAGTTGCATGGATAATATCTATGCAGTATCTTCGTGTGGACTTATTTTACCTTATAGGGATAAAAAAACTTGTATGGCACTGACCACATTTTATCTGTGAATAAGTTAGGGAAGGTTCGTACCCAGTAGGACTTTTACTGTCCTAAACCATTCGAGAGGAAGATTAAGTGGGCAATTACATAATTTTTTTGTGGATGAGATATGTTACCAATGAAAATTTGAGGCTTTTGAAAACGATTATCGAAAAAAAAGTGTTAAGTCCAGTTAGGATCACGCAATAATGACAGGCTAATTACATGGGAGTTAATAAAGGAACACTCGATTTTTACCCAATTCGGGGGCCTGGTCAACTTAAACTCCGCCTCCCTGTGTGTATTTATTTTGGGCAGGACGCTCTTGAAAAAGTTAAATAAAATTAAAACAAAATAAACAACGGTGGATCTACTAGCTACATTTAGGAAAAAAATTTATAGGAAAAAATAAAATATTTGTTTTCACATGTGGCGACGCCCAAATATATATATCAAACAAGATGGGCGGAGATACGCAGGCGCAATAGCGATGCATTTCTTTGACTAGCGTAGAAGAAAATTCAGCGTCGCCATTTTAGAACTGAAAGTAATCTGAGCGGAACAATAGGATTTGTCCGTTGGCTACCGACATATTTAAACGGTTCATTTACTTGTATATTACGCATTTTTATTTTAGATTGTTATCTTGTACCGCAGAAATGTCTCGGGACAGGTATAGGGGAAATAACCGCGGAGGATTTCAACGCCGTGGAGGTCTTGGGCCTGGTGGCCCAATGCGTGGTGGAATGGGTAACCTGAATAATTTCAGACAAAATCAACACCCATTTCAAAGAGGACCTCATCCCGGTAACTTTGGAAAACCACCTAATCAGGTACCTCAGATGACTCAGAAACCGATGGCACAAAATCTTCCGCAACCAGGGGGTCAACAGATTCGACCACCACCTACTCCTGGCCCTGCCCTTACCATGAAGGGCCCCGTACAGCAGCAACAGCAGGCCGCGCCAGCAACGCAACAAAAAATCCAGTCCCCACCGCCTACTGCCCAGCAGCAACCACCGCCTAGTGTCCAGCAGCAACCGTCGCCGAGTGTCCAGCAGCAACCGCCGCCTAAACCCCAGCAGCAACCGCCGCCTAAACCCCAGCAGCAACCGCCGCCTAAACCCCAGCAGCAACCTCCGCCTAAACCCCAGCAGCAACCTCCGCCTAAACCCCAGCAGCAACAGCAGCAACCTCCGCCTAAACCCCAGCAGCAACCTCCGCCTAGTGTCCAGCAACAACCGCCGCCAAAATTCCAGCAACAACCACCACCTAAATTTCAGCAGCAACCACCACCTAAGGCCCAACAGCAACCGCCGCCGAAAATTCCGACCACACCGACAATCCAGTCCACACCACCTCCGAAGCCTGTTTCACCGAAACCTACTATTTCATCACCCCCGCCAAACCAAATGAATAATAGAAATCAGCAAAGACCAGGACCCGGAAATAATAATGGAAATGGGCATAATCCTGCACAATATAACAAAAGGCCGGAACCACAGAAGGAAACGCAGAGAAACACTCAAAGGCCCGAAGTAGAAGAAGACCAGGAACCCAAGGTGAGAAGCTAAGCTACCTACAATAATTTACCTAGCTAGCGGACTGACTGGCTAACGTTACTGTATGTAATGAACTATTCCCGAATTTACGATTTTTTTTTAAGTTAGGCGATGCACAAACGCACAGTTAACTATTGTTACAGTTACAATTGGGTCTCTACGCTCAGTGCGTAACAAGGCCTTTATGTAAGTTGGCTTCATGGAGAGACGTCGGCCATTTTAGGTGGAAAGGTACTGTAGATAACCAACCAATGCTTTGTTACTAGTTAGTTGATGTTTTCGTCGACGCTTTTCTTACAACAAATGTACATTTTCTTGTGAATATTAATATTTCACCCAAGCGACGCTATTTAGGGAAAAAGGCCACTGACCGGGCAACTAAAAGGTGTTATTGCATTTTCTCCCATTAGAAACGGGCGGGGGGATGGGGAAGCGGATGAAGATGTAGCTAGCTGTTGGGTAGTAACCAGCAACCGGATCGTTTTATTACTACTGTAGCTAATTATTACATTGTCACCGGACAGTGATTTCAGTTTTTTTGTTAGGTCGTTTACCGTTGTACGTTGATTTTGTTAAACTCATTTTTTTTCTAAAGACGGGACAACATCTGGACTTTAACAAATTCTTATTTTTAGCAGGAGTTGTTGAGGGCGACATTGTCCTTGCTTCGGAGACCTGGTGAGAAGACGTACACACAACGATGCCGCCTTTTCATTGGAAATCTCCCGAGCGATATATCAGATGAAGACTTCAGGAAATTATTTGCAAAGTATGGAGAACCCAGTGAGATTTTCATCAACAAAAACAAAGGCTTTGGTTTCATTCGCCTGGTAAGTACGTCGCAATTAGTTCTTTTTACGTTTTTATTCCGACTTACTCTGCTGTTTTTTTCCGTTTGTGATCACTATGTTTTCTGATGATGCCAACCCCACTGTCATTTCAGGAATCTCGTGCTTTAGCTGAGATCGCTAAAGCTGAACTGGATGATGTCCCTATGAAAGGCAGACAGCTTCGCGTGCGTTTCGCCACACATTCAGCTGCACTGTCTGTGAAGAACTTGTCACCTTTTGTTTCCAATGAGCTACTGGAAGAGGCCTTCTCCCAGTTTGGAGTGGTTGAGAGGGCTGTTGTCATTGTAGATGACCGTGGGCGCTCCACTGGCAAGGGCATTGTCGAATTTGCCTCTAAGCCTGCTGCAAGAAAGGCCCAGGATCGCTGCAATGATGGGGTCTTTTTGCTTACGTCGTAAGATTAATATATTTTTGGCATTATTTTCTTAGAATATTCATTAGGCTTCTGATGCCTCACGTGTTCTCTACACTTATTAATAATTTTGATGTCTTAGGTCACCTCGTCCAATTGTTGTTGAGCCCCTTGAACAATATGATGATGAAGATGGTTTACCTGAGAAACTGGCGCAGAAGAACCAACACTATCAGAAGTAAGCATTGCTTAAAGGTTGGCGGTTCACACAACCTGTGGCTGTTATTACTTTTTTGCTAAAATGTTTCTCTTGTTGCAGCATAAGGCATCCATAGAAAACACCTCAGGGCTCAATGTTAACAATTTTTTTTTGGGTTTGAAACTTACTGGCCCCAAGACAATTTTTCCTGTCCCGTCCCCCCCAAAGTCGAAATTTATAATTGTTACAACAAAACCAAAGACTTAGAACTTATATTATTCTGTTAACATTTTTAACCATTTATTAAACACATCCTGGATATAAAAACAACAAAAAAGAAATCGCATTTCTAGTGATAAAAAAAAAAGTCTGTAACAATTTACTTTTAACGTCAAACATGACATGCTCTCTTCCCTAATGACAGCCATCTCTGCACAACTCTGTCTCGCTTAAACTGTGAAGTCTCTGGTCCCTCAATAAAAAAGACAATTTTCTCAGCCAAAATTCACTCAGCCCTAATCAGCCATGTCCGTTATTAAATCGCAAAATAAAATATCTCTAGAATGGTAAAACTGTAGAGGCTAAGTCATTTAACATTTTTTAGAATGGTATAATATTGATTATCAAAACACACCGCGGTGTGCAGATTCATAAAATATAATTGTCTTTCTGGCAGGTATCGTTGACAAAGTATTGACGATCAAAGTCCCATTTTTATAAAAATATAACTTTTTTATCAGAGGTAAGTCTATACACCCACGTACACAGAAAAAAACGTTAACTATAACATAACATCTTGCCAATTATCTAAATGTTTATAACCATTATCTGCCCAGTATCTAGCTACTTACCTGTGACACGCCACATCAGTATGATACTGATACCCCAAGTCGACACAATTTTTCTGTTGCAGTTCAATAGCCACTGGAGTCAAGCCAGCCGCCACGCTATTTCCTTTTCTTCTGAAATTCCACGATGAATGTTTCTGAAACTTTTTGTCAAGGTACCAGGGATGCTGGTTAGTGTATCTGAAGTGAAATGAGTGATTGGAAACAGAGTTTCGTTGTAATCGATTTTTGAGTAGAGTATATCGTTTTATTGTATTAAAAAGGTTATTTATTCTGAAATTACACAATGAAACACGGGACGTGTCAGTGCACACACCAGCGGTAATATTGAACGTGTACGCGCATCAGGAAATAGCGTGGCGGCTGACTTGACTCTCATTTCCAAGGTGGCGGCTGGCTTGACTCCAGTCAATAGCCCGGGGGAACAAGGCGAACGGCTGGTCCGTCTTAATTACGTGATATACGGTTGTTATAAGTCGTGCAATCACACTATGGGCATCTGCATTCAAAATCATAACCAGCATGGTCAACGGCCCGGAAGATGGATCGTCAAAGACCCGCTTAGCTGTCACGCAAACCAGGCGCTGTCTACTAACATGGATGGTCAGGGATAGTTTTCGAAAATTGTTGGTGCCTGTGTAAAAAGGTCCACTTTTGTCTCCTTTAGACGGAAATATACGACAGACGATACAGTGCATTTTAGTTCCATCAAAGTCAACCCAGGTAAATTATTTTTTCCACTGAGGTAAACATGTTCGCTTTCGTTTGAGCTCGTAGCTCTCCTTTGCTGCTGAATCTTCACTTCAGTGTCTCGCGCCAGTTGTAATTTGACAGTCAAGGGACAGGTCGGGTGTGACGTCACAGCTCTAAATGACCGCTCACCGCTGTCAATGTTTTTGTGCCTGTGATTCATGTCTTCATGTCACTCTGCAAGTAGTTTATTCAATATTTATGTTTAAGTAAATGTATGCGATCTGTCAATGCAAGTGCAAACTGTATAGCAGTATTCTCTATATTTTAGGTTCGGGTGCAGGGTTCTGAATTCAACTTTTGTCCAATAGTTGTTTAGTTGCTGGTGGTACAGTGCCTGGGTAGTGTTTACCAACCATGGGTAGTAGGCCCCCTTGTGGTACAGTAACCGCAAATGTTTGGGAACCACTGCCCAAGGGGGTTTATATGGAGGTTTGAGATCAAGAAGTAGAATCACAAAAAATAAGATGGGAATTTGGAAAATAACTCAATTGGCCAAGAAATAAAACTGATTTCATAGGGCCCTTTTTTGTCCTTTGCCAATCACACCTATGTTCACTTCTTTGATATGAAAAATGGCGGAGGCAGCGGAGTCCTCCGAATCAAGTAAGAGATTTAGCACTGGACATCAAAGCTTCCAAAGTATGGGAGTATTACAGGCCAGATGGTAACAAGAGTGGTCTGTACACAGTCAAACTCCACTTGCTTATCACGGGAGCACAACCACAATGCACAAGCACCTAAAAACGAAACACACAAGAGTTGTGGAAGATGCGCCCAGAGAACGTAAATATATAAAGGTTAAGAGAACGTAAATATATAATAGGCCTTTTTCACAGCGAACATTCTATTGTTGAAACTAATTTCCGGTCTGTAGGAAGTGTCGGCAATGGACGTTGAACAAGTTAGTAATAGCGGCAGCAATGGATGTTGAACAAAATAATATTCGTCTTTATAATTTTGTTATCATTTATTTGTGCCGGAGGAGGAGGAGTTGGGTAGCCGTTTTCGGCAGCGGCTCAATTTATATTAACATTATTAGCTGTAACGTAGAAGCTAGTAAGTTGACACTGACTCCACACCAAGACCGTGCACTTGAAATAACATCGGACTGTGTCGGTGATCGGATAAGAATTCAATGACACCAGGAAGGTGAAATTCCATTTAAGCGATTCATTAACGTTACCCTAATCACGTTTTAAATGTTGCCCACACACAAACGTAGACACACTTCATTTTAAACATTTGTCACGTTTAACAGCTTTTACACGTTTGTTTTTGTCTGGAAAGTCGTGGAATGACAGATCTATGACACATTGCGTTGATAGGAATGCAGAAGTGTGAAAGGCCTATTATTAATTAAATGGCGAGCTAGTCGGTACTGTTAACTATTGAGAAGTGCAATGACTGTGTTTGGATGTTTAACCAGCTACTTAGACTTTGGCAGAAATGTTTTAAACCCTGCAATGCACGCAAGTGTAAATGCGAGCAGCATAGCTGCATGCCTGCCTGCTATCGGGCGTGATTCATTATTAGGCAGAGCTAAGTGTAGTAGGCTAGTCCAGACTCTTGACTAATATGGTATAGCCTAATGAAAGTGCAGATACTTACGCCTAGATTGTTAATACATAATGTTTTTGAACAGTTTACTTAATGAGCGTCTAATGTAAGCTGATGTTAAGGTGAAAGCCCAGACAGGATATTAGAAATGGGCTCTGTAAATCAGTAGGTGAATTTTGTATTCATTTGGTAACATTTAAGTTATTTATATTGTTTATGGCACAGGTGACATTTTGTTTTGAACCTTCAGTTGAGTTCAAAATAAAATGGATTCAACGAAATAACAAACAGTTGATTTGTTGAAGTTGTTAGTTTAGTCAACCAATCAAAAAATTTGTCGAAAGATTAGTCGTTAGAAAATTTGTCGTTAGTGGCAGCACTAGATTACTTAAAATTGTTTGATAATGCGACTGTCTACAGGGAACGGGAGGAGCCACCCAGGTTTGCCCGTCCTGGTACATTTGAGTTTGAATACTCTCAACGCTGGAAGTCACTGGACGACATGGAGAAGCAGCAGCGCCAGCAGGTGGAGAAGAACATCCGTGAAGCCCGTGAAAAACTGGAAAGTGAGATGGACGATGCTTTCCATGAGCACCAGGCCAACATGCTCCGCCAAGGTACGTGTAGCTGATGAGACACTTATTCAAGTATAACACAATATAACTTATTGTAGTTCATTCTCACTGCTGACATTTGACCCTCATTTAAGAACATTGTTTAGAACTAATTATTTCCTGGCTCTGACACAGAATGTGCCACACCAAATGGGGATTTCTGAGCTATTGATTTTAAGGCACTTGGCCAATAACAAATCATCAGATTTTTGATTTTCAGCCTTCATATTTTGTCGAAGTCAAATCCATGTTTGTGTCTTGGTTTCATGAGCTGTTTTGATGTAGCTCTATATCACATGTTCTCATCGCTTAGATCTGCTAAGGAGGCAGGAGGAGCTTCGGCGCATGGAGGAGATGCACAGTGCAGAGATGCAGAAGAGAAAAGAGATGCAATTAAGGTATTCAAATTTTGTAATAATATTTTTCCCAGACAGTGCGTTTGTTGGCCAGTGTGTAGTGTCTGACTCGTGGGAATGTGTATGATAGGCAGGAGGAGGAGCGTCGAATGCGTGAGGAGGAGATGCTACGCCAGAGGGAGGTTGAGGAGCAATTGCGGCGCAAGCGTGAGGAATCCTACAGAATGGGCACCTTTATGGATACTGTAAGTAAATCTAAAACTGAGAAGAATATAGAAACCACATTACAGCTTCATATTTTAGTTTAAGCATGTTTGTTTTCACAGAGGGATATGCGAATGAGTCAGGGTGGAGCCATGAGCATGGGTGGTAAGTTAAAGTTTATGAAAAATCCTTGAGACATTTTTTGAGTGAGTGTGTTTTCAGATCAGCAAGATGTTTTCTGCCTGATCAATGTGAGACAATTGAAACTGCACTGACACACTTCTCTTTTAGTGTTTAATGTTTAGTCCTTTTGTCCCATTTAGAAAATCCGTTTGGCTCACCCAACCAAAAGTTTCCCATGGGACACCAAGGCTTGGGGGGGGGTAGTGCTGGTGGAGCCATGATGCCTAGTGAAATGGTAAGGTATCCCAATAGGAGAAATATTAATAGGGCCCAATTGGTGGTAAACGTGTCAACTGGTTGTTGAAGTCGGCTACGTTTTACGTTGGCAGTCCAATTCAGATTCCTCTCTCACACTTATTGATCTGTTAACCGTACACATCGGGGCCTGTATTCACAAAACATTTTCTTACCACTGAAAGGACTCCTAAACAGCACTAACATTCAGCTATGTGTTGCATCGTTAAACCTATTCACAGAGCTGCTGAGACTAACTTTTAGTAAGGAATTCTGTGAACTCTTAGAGTAGAGGTGTGGTTGACCCCATTACTATGGATGATGTAATGTTCCATGAACAAGCTTCCATACAATGCCCGCAGTGATTGGCTGATAGGGGATGAGTGTGTCACGGAATTAATCACAGCAATGATTTTGCTGTGAAGCCATATTGAAATAGAGATATTGAAATTAATATGTAGCCGTAGTGTCACTGATTGAACATGAAACTGAGAATTATATACTAACTCTGTTTGTGTATGTGTATATATACACACACTGATATAATTCTTGGGATAACTTAAAAAAACAAAAAAAGATGCCACATACTGCCACAGGTTATAGAACAATAGGGCAGTTAACTACACTAGACTACGATCAATGAAAATATTTTAGACATAAATATTTTTATACATAAATTAACCTCACTATGTCATTTAGAGGTGTGAATCTTCACTGATCTCCCGATTTGATTACGATTATCATGTCAGCGATTCGATATCTCGATGCATCACGATGTGTCAAATACATTTTTCTATTAAAACCATATAGGATATTTGACTTGACAGAGTGCAAGTCACTGTATAGTTTATTATAATACAGTTTTCTATGTTACTTCATATGGTCATGTTTTCATCCAAAAATACAAGTAGTAAGATGTAAACAATCTTTTTCATTAAAAAATGTCTGAACACAGCGCACACATGCTTTTCAAGCGTCCGGAAAATAAGTCTCATCCGGGTCTCTAGTCTATCATAGGTCTAGATGAAACTGGTTAGGCTACTGAAAATGTTATTTTTCATTTGAATGTTCATGCTGTGGCTGGAAAATTAAGGTGCAACATCATTGGTTATAATCGATTATGGTCGGCCACTGCATCGATGCAGCATCGTCCATGTCCGCATCGCGATGCATCGATTATTGGATTAATTTCAACACCTCTAATTACAACACCTCTAGTTACTTAGGAGCTACTTTTAGCCTTAAAATGTTTTGTGAATACCCTGATCAATTTGACCAATCTGATTAACATCAGGATTTACCTGCCTGTGTTAACCCAGCCAATGCCTCTGTCGAGTGAAGTGGGTGGTTTTGCTGTAGTCGGCAGAGTTCGGAAGCGTATGGCAGAAAGAAACGCAGCTCGTGTGTTGCCACTTTCTTCTGAGGCATCTGTGCCGTTCCAAAGTAGAATTTGTCTTTAGAGTGGATTTCAGCAACAGCATTTCTCCTCAGTTCTTGATCTGTCATGCCTGTATTTTTGGCTTATAAGAACCAACCTGTACAAAACCCACTGAATTGCTTTCCAGAGCTTTTGCAAAGCTCTATTGTTTAATGTACTTCTATTGCAAGCCCTGTCTTGTGTGATCTAGACAGGCACATTTTCTTGGCAAGAGGAAAGTCTTCAGTCGGCGGCAGCATTTGTTTTTGTTTCATTGGCAGTTTGGGGAATTTTTTTTTGCACTTTCCTATACTGTTGTTACACTTCATGCTATCACATGAAAGGGTACAAATAGTATCTCTGTGGACCTTGGACAGTTGTGACCTTCCAGCAATGTTTGTGACATAGATTAGCGACTGAGTTGTTGTAACTATTACCAGGCCCCACTGTGCGCAAGCAATTCAAATAAAGGGTTTTAGTGCAGGTTGAGTTTTTTTGGAGCAATGTCATTTGACAGAATTCACATAATGCTCATTTATGCTATTTGTGCAAAAAAATTCAAAGAACTGAGTGTGATATGCGTTGCTTTGGACCATTTAGGTTTAGGCCCAGAATGTAATGTAGGCATCAGCATTATGCCTTTATCAGGTGTCATTTGTACACAAATTTTAATTAGCTTGTGACTTGCTTGAGGTCAGTTTTTGTACTGTCAACACTGTTAATGCTTAGTGTAGTAGATTGTGCAGTTGTTCTGGGTTCTTTCATTTTGTTCTCAGGTGATCCATCTAAGCAATGCACTGAGTTGACTCTTTTACAGGAGTCTCCTTATTTGGGAGTTTTTTCTCCAGTTATTGGAAACAAGTAGTTGCTCTGTAGATGGACTGCTGCAAAGTTAGCAGTATAGACTTGGAATTGCCTAAACAATAAAGTTAAAGGTGACAATGTAGAACTGCCATTTGCCTTTTGTCAATCATTTGTTAATGCTTCAAATGAGCAAAAATGTTTACTTAGTGGCAAGATGGTACCAAAAATACATTTCTTAACTATTAACACACTCTGTATTAAACCAACACTCTTTCCCCTAAAACACTATTGTAAGGATTCCAACATTTTGGGCAGTTGATATTCATGAATGTCCACATCTTAATCAGGACCATTTTTTAAACAAACTGTTAAAATGGCGAATATAATTTCAGACTGCCTCACTACACTAGGCCATTGTTCATGTATCAGGATGTCTGACCTTACAGTACTGTAGTGTTGTCACAATACCAAAATTTTACCGGGATTAGTATTGCAATACTCAATACCAAAACGATACTGAATAAATTACTCTACCTAAAACGATTCCACAGCAAAATATCTAGAATCTGATACAAAAATTATTGTACAAATGTTTTATCGATGTTAGTCAATAAGCCTACTACATTACAACTCATTTAATCTAAATTAAAAGGTTATTTCCAAAAAGAGAAACGAGTCTTTTACAAATGACCTTTGCATTATAAGTTTTATTTTAATGTGATATATTTCATTTAGGCCTGCATGGTTCGGGGGAAAATATGAATCGCAATTTTTTTGCTTAGAATTCATATCACGATTCTCTGCCATGTTTTTTTCTTCTGAAATGTAATGTTAATTGCCCATATGAACCATGACAAAACAAATTGGCAGTACCAAACATAGCTTTTGTTTTGCACGTATAGAACATTGCACATCACCACAAGCCTGTAAACATAAAGGCTTCAATAAATATAGAAAATAAAGTACATACTGGCAATAGAAGTACAGTAGGGTACCAAAAATAAATGACAACACATTGAACTAAATTTGGTCCTGATACAGGCTCTATCTGAACTCCTTAAACATGTCTGTACAAAAATCTTTTTTTAAATTAGAAAAATCTTTTTCTAAGGACTAATTAAGGACTAATTTCATTGTAGGATATTGTTCTCTTTGTAATAGTCTACCAAACCATATTATGACACAAGGATGAGGCAGAGCTTATGGAATTCATGTGTCACCATATTAATAATTCAGAGGTGAATAGATTTGATTTGCTATGTCAATTTCTTCAATTTAAACTTTAGACTGAGTATGTGAATGGTTAGGGGAAATGGTTAACAATTAAATTAGTGGGTGCTTGAAATAATCTTAAATGCATTGTGAATTGTAGTTAACTATCATAGCGAGAATTAGTTTTAAAACAGTTTTTGAAAATGTAATTAATAGTTATTCAAACAAGCTATATAAGATCAAAATTGTACTGCTATTGCATAGTCTGGCTATGCAAGACTACTCTTCCACTGGAGTGGCAGATAAGGGCCTTTTGCTTTCCACAGGTCCACAAACTGAAATTGGAACAGTGCATTTTAGCTGTTTTTCTTCTGGTATTTCTCCAATGCATTTACATTGATTTTAAGTAAGTTTACATTGCAATGTACATCAATATGCCTCTGACGTCAGACACTTTGACAGAAATAACGACAATCACAAAGGTCGGTAAGTGAACTGTTTTGAGTCTTGTACTGTCAAAACATTACATAAGTTACATTATACCGTGCAACACTACAGTACTTGAGTTGGAAGCACTGTAAACAATATTAGCTTATGTTGCCAAAAAAGCACATTTCACAGCTTACTGGAGCAATATGTGTATGCAAAATGAAACACATTTTTTCACTCAAGAACTACAGTGGAAAATCAACTTGCCTTTTCTAATTGAAGCTGAAGCTTTATATATTGTAAATTATATTATATTAAGAGCACAAAAGATTTACAGGCTTTAGTAAACTTAGACGTTTACCTCATCTATGTCCAACAGACACTTTGTCGTAGATTTCGTAAAGGGTATTTACCTTAATTTCAGATAAGTGGAATATGATTAACAAGACATTGTGTAAGCTAATTTAACATGCCTGTTTATTAGGCCAAACATTTACCACAGAATTTATTAGTTTTGCCAGGATGGTCTACCTGTGTAAACAGTTTGTGCAACACAAGAATAACCAAAGGGTTATAGCCTCATTGGAAAAAATAGACCCAATAAACGCTATCCTTCTAAGAGTACCAGGGTGTGGAAGGAATGTATGTTTCACTTCCTGGTTGGGCTGGACAGCAATACATATAGCTATCAATTTATTTCTAGGAAAATTAGATTTTGACCTGTAGGAAATGGACAGAATTCTCATGAAGTGTCCCACATGATGCCAGTAATGATAAAGTCCAGCCTTTGGCATGCACCGCATACAACAGTAGGACCTAACTAACGAAAACATTACCTTTCTTCCTTCTCCGTATGTTACCTGTGGCACCTGTGGATCTCCATTTTGGAACTATTTCAACGAACGTTTGCCTTGGACATGTCTCCTGCTGTTTATTTTATGAAATGGCTCTCAAAAAACAACTTGTCATTCCCATTTCCCTTACCCCTGCATATGGACTTGAACACCCCCCATCCCCCGTTCCCTATCAAAATGGCCACTTGGTATGGCTTTTGAAAACTATATAGCCGCGCAGTGAGCGAAACTTCCCTCAGGGAGGCCCTAGGGGAATGGGTCCTAACAACCCAGGGTTTGGTAGGGTCCGTGAGGAGTTTGATGGGCCTGCCAAGAAGCCCCGTTTTTAAATCTGTTCAGCCCCACGCAACTTAAAGCAGTTTTTTCTAGGTTCTCTGAACATCTTGATGTTCTTAAGTCATTGTTGTATTTACGTTGAAAGTGTTCTTGCATTTTAGCCTGAAGACTCTTTTTATTTGATGCCAGGTTTTTGATTTTCTTTCTTTTTATATTTGGAGTAGTGTGAAGTTGATAAAATTGGTCACCCTCAGTGAACATATAGCGCTATTCAACCTATGTATAACTTCCTTTCCAGTTGTATCATGCTCTGTGACTCGTGTCGTAAATTGTGGTAATTGTAACGTTTTCTCACCTTCCTATGGCTGTGTTTTGTGCCATTTAAAATTTGAAGTAAAAACATGTAACTGTCCAATAAAGACTTCAGATGGTTCTCTCCAAACCCTCTTACATTTTATTGTAGCTGAGGTTAGAGACTCCTAAATTAGCCCAGAAAGAGTTTTACAAGCCTTGCTTTAGCGGTCATTTATCTGTTTTGCTTATTAACTGGCATAACATAGATTTGTTATATTTGACTTTGGGTGAGAACTGCAACTTTAATGGAACTGATCAGCATCTTCTGATGTGAAATAAATAGGACTATATGCATACAAAGACAACCAGGTTTCTATAAAAGTTGTAAGTACTTTCGGAATAAAATGTTTCACTACACTACTTTCGGTTAAGATTCATTTCTCAGTTTACTGAATGTTGATACAGACATGCTAGATGTGGAATGTTGCGCAATATGTTGTGTTCTACTTTGACTGCAGAAAATCATGATTTGATGCGCTTTACTCAACAAATATCGAAACTCCAATAATAACGGTCTAATCCAGCCATACAGGATCTGAGCTGTTGGCTATGGCGCATTTGTGAAGACCGTAGTGGGCCCATTTCTTTTGACATAAAATATTTTTGGTGTGGCTATCCTATGTTGCACTGTCATTACCCACTTTACATTATCCACTAAATCAGTTTTAAAACGATATTGAAGGGCATATTGCCATTTTCTAATTAATTACTGTAAATTATTTAGGCACTAAGGCGGTCCCATGTATAGTGGTGAAATTTTAAAATGGTAGTTTTACTTTCTCCAACCTTCCATTTGGTGCCACTATGTTTAAAAAAACAGAACCAAAAAAATAAATCAAATAATATTTAGGACTTGCACAACTGGTTTTAAGGTTGTCCATTATAGGCGGTATTTGCATAGCTTGATTGCCAAACTAAGTGTTACTGGTGCAAATTTTTAATTTAAAGTCTTTGTTTTGAATCTCCTTTTAGTTACAGCAGCTTTGACCACTGCACTTCCTGTTGCACCAGCTTGTCAGCATGTGCTTTTGTGAACTGATTTTTTTAACCTGAATTCCAGAAATTTGTTGGGAGAAAAAAACCTTGATGTTTTTTAAATTGGAATAAAATGATAAGTAAAAGACTTTGAATGAGCAAATATTTTATTCACAATAGGAAATGGGTAACATAACAGATGACTAAATGAGAAATTTTACACTTTTATCCACTAAATGAGCTCATTTCATACCTGCTAGAGGTCTCAAAGTTGGCATGGGGGCAACAAATGGCTGAAAAAGCAAGAAATGTGGAATAAATTCAGCTGGGAGCACATCTAGCAACTAATGAAATTAATTGATATCAGGTATGTAACATGATTAGCTATAAAAGGGATGTCTTACAGAGGCGGAGTCTCAGAAGTTAAGATGTGCAGAGGCGTGAAGAATACTTAAAGTTCCTGAACTTCAAATTGCAAAGGCTTTGCAAATTCCATCTACAGGGCGTAAGATTCTCAAGATTCAGAGAAACTGGAGAAATCACTGTGCGTAAGGGACAAGGTCGAAGATCTTTATTGGATGCTTGTGGTTTTCGGGCCCTCAGACAACACTGCATCACTAAACACGATCCGCTTTGCAATCTGCAGATGCCAACTAAAGCTCTATCATGAAGAAAGGAATCCATACAAGGTCTCTCCTTTTGCCCGGAGGACACAGCGTCTATAATTTCCAACAAGAATGTCAGATTTGGACTCGTCAGACCATAGAACACTTTTCTGGACCATCTTCACATATGGTTTCTTTTTTGCTTGATTCCATTTTGGCGTTCTGCAGATGGAATGGTGGATTTTGTTTACCGACAGTGGTTTCTGGAAGTATTTAAGTATTGAATGGATGCCTGGTTTTCAGATTCATAGTTTATTAACGACTACTGTGCTCTCACTGTTCGACACTGTGTGTATACTGCGTATATTAGATAAGAAGTTAAACTTTGTTGGCGTTGTGCAAGTCCTACATTTTCTCAAATGTTTTTGTGATGTTTTTAGAGAGAATGGAACCAAATGGGACCTTGGTGAACATTTCTTTCAAACTTTCATTTTTAAGGACCACCTTAATAGGCACACTAGTCCTACAAGAAATTCTATTTGTAAACATAATTTGAATATTCTTTCCTCGCGTCATGGAGTGCTCTTGGACAGGTCAACTTTAAACATGTTTACGTGCATTAGAGGTGCTTGCATTAAAGATGGGTAATTGCACTTTACATGAAGCCTTATTTTCTCCAGACACCCTGTTTCAAGACGTTAGTCCATCCAGGGACTCCCTAGTAGCACACTTGGAGGGTTTGAAAATCTATAATATTTAAATTGCTCTGGATAAGGGCATTAACTAAATTGGTGTAAATGATCTATTTTACGCTGTGCTTTAGTTGGTAACAAAGCAATGCATATACTATAGGGAATAATTGTCCTATATACATTGCTTTTTCATACTTAAACTATCACAAAATAAAGATTTGAGTTTGTAAGCTTGTCACTGACTTAACATTTAACTTGTAATTTCCCCACACCTAAAATAGATTTTTGCTTTGTGAACATGCACTTTAACTTCATATGTTTTAGCGGGCTGAATATTACATGGGCAGTATAACCGATTTATTAAAATAAAAATTCTCCATAATATGCATTAGCTGCTAGTTGGATATTGTGAAGTGTCTTGTTTTCAACCCCTGGTTCCAATATGCTACTTCCTAATGTTCACTAGTTAGCAAACATTTTATTTAAATAATATTGTTATTTTAATCTTTTTTTGTAGTTTTCAAAGACGTTACATAGTGCAGTTTCAAGTCTATTTTCCTTTCAGATCACCCTTCCCTACCAAAACCTCCACAATTATCTATGAACATCTCACTTCCTCAATTTGCATTTGCAGGAAGTTAATTTCACAAAGCTTTTAATATACAACATTGTTTTTGGTTGATATGAATATTTGTAATGTACAAATAAAAATGTAATTCATACATTTGGAGATTTCCCAAGGACACCCCACTTACAAGCCATATTTAGCAGTCAAATTCAAGTTATGTTCAATCACAATTAATGTAGTTATTGCTCTTTAGACACATTAACTAAAATGAGTGTGGGGCAATAATGTTTTCTTCAATTTGTGTACAGTAAATATTGAATATTCTTTTGTAGCAGATAGCTCACATTAAAGGGGACCAGGGTTGAGGTAGCGGGTGTGCAATCCATTGGATAGAACTTAGTGAAATAACCATTCTCTGAGTATGGGGGTCCATCAGTGAAATTGCAGAGAGAGGGTACCCCAATATTCTGTGATAAATGGAAGTCTATTACCCCAGCCATCTACATAATATTGATAATGGGGTGAAGTTCTTTGAATGTCATTACTATATTTGAGAAGGACTCAAGAATGTGTTCCTGAGGAGTTCCTCTTCTAATGACTACTGAGAAAAGTGTCCATTCACCGTTCAAGTAAAGCAATATTTTGTAGTTCACTTACAAATAGTTTTGGTACTTTTATAATTTTGAGCTTTTCAGATTTTGTTTCCCTAAATGCCAACCATTTAAGTTGCAAAATGATTGAGTATCACTAGCAACAGTCATCGAAGTGTTAAGATGAAAGCCCATTGAGTTTATCAGATCTGGGTTCTTGCACAAATTTAGCTGACATTGTTTTAACTACTTCAATTAATAAACTTCAACTGTGGAGTTTTCAACATTTTTATAGTTTTTTCATAATTTTTTAGATGTTTCTAATGCCGATTAAGAATTGTATTGGATGATATTTTTATTCCATAAACAATTTCTCACTATTCTATTCCTATATCAAAATTGTGCCAGTTATTTATATACTTGGGAATCAATTCTGGCTAAATTTCAACCTCAATTATTCAATCACAAAGATTGATGGTTGTGCATCCTTTTTCAAAATACTACAACATTTGTCTACACATTGGATAGCTTGATTTGGTACTTTCACGGTTTTGTTTTCCATAAAACCTTCAATGTTGTTCCTGTGTGTTTTCTCTACGTTTCTTCTTTGACAGGTTTGGCCTCCTTTAAGTTTGCAAGTGAGCTTTCTTAACAAAGAAAACAGGCCTCCATAGCACTTGATACATTTTTACAGGTGGTCTTAACCAGACTGATGTCTTGAAGATTAGTCACATTTTTGTAATGTTACAGGGGATACAATTTAGTAAATTGTCAGTTTTAATGACAAATGTGGGTTTTTTTCAGGGTGACTGAAATGGGAAAATATCTACTGTTGTATTCCTACAAATTGTTTGTTCGATAGACTGGCTGAAAGCATTAATTTGATCCAGTTTCACAAATAATTGGATTGTGGTGTGTCTTAGGGAACAAGTTTCAATGTAGTTTTGTTTTGCTGTTGCTGGACTGCTCAGATGGTCAGTTTATCTGCTTACAGGAAACCATGGGTGGCAAAGGCCTTGTAAAAGTAACATATAGGATACAAGCTTGACATTTTAAAAGGAACTAAAACATGACAATTGTATGTTATAGGAAAAGGTTTGTTGCAGCTACCTCACTTTTCAGCCATAGTGCACCAATGTAAAGGATATTCTGCATTGATGGGATTGATGAAGAGCTTATTTACTCAAATGTAGAACATGAATTTAAGCTCTAGAAAACACTCTTCTTCCTGGCTATTAAAATATTTTGCAGAATTGTTAAAGATGCACTCTGGGGCTTTTGTATAGTTTCAAAAGGGTTCTCCCAAGCCAACATCGAGCCCTGTTATTATTTTGTAAGTCCGCTAGAGGAGGCCACTAGCCTTTGTAAGTAATAAAGGACATAAACTGCAGAAAAAGGGATTTTACTAATTGCCTATAGCAACAGTTGTTTACACACTGATGTTATGCTTAATTTGGAAATTGATATTTAACTGGTTTGATAATTAATCTTTACACATTGTTTTTGACTCAGCCAGGTGTTTTACACATTCTGCCACAAAAATATAAGTCTATCATTTTAAAATGCACCTGGAATTGCAGTGTTTGAAATGGTACAGTCTAAGTGGAATAGGATAATGTAAGACATTGCAGAGTTAAATGAGGTAGCTTTAAAAATTGCTGAGGTACACAGAAAACATCCCTATATTTTACTAGGAATGGATTTTGCTTAGATTCCTAGCTAGTAAGCATTGCTTTGACTGTAAACTAACTTTTCACACAAAGGTTGGTGTTACTGCAAACATTACGCTAATGCAAAACTTATATATTCAAAGATTTTTCAACAATAAGCATGCACTAACTGACTGTAAACAAACTCCTTATGCCCAAGTAGTACACTGGTTTGATGGTGCTAATTTTATTTTTTTATGCACAAATCAGTGCATTAGTGAAGATCTTTCTTCAACAGTTATGAGCATTGCTTGACATTCCACAAGCACCCCAACGCTGAGGTGGTGCTACTTCCAACCATACTTTCAGAGGTTGATTAGCCTTCAGAAGTCTGTGTGTAAATTTTACCTGCATTCCAATTGAATAAGTGTGAGTGTATTTTGTGCTCTAGAATGCAGGAAATTGGCCTATAATGCTGTGTGAAAAGTTGTATTTATAAATGACAAGTTACAGTAATAGATAATAGAATCTGAAGGAGATTGTAATGCTTGTTCTTGATCAACAGTGTAGATTTAAAAATAAACATTGGAAATAAATGGAAGCCCTGAACACATTGAGAAATTTGGATTTAATTTGTTACATTTTTGCAATACTTGTCTCCAATATGTCGGTTTATAGTTAATATTCATAATCGAACTGGGGATCAGAAAATGCGTTTCTGAATGTTGGTAAATCCTTGTTATTCTGTGCATTATTGAACCGTTTGAGTGCTTCAGAGGATTTGACATTCCATCACTCATTTTTTTTAAACTATCCTGCACTGTTCAAAAGACAGATTCACAACTTGTTTTTATAAGTCATGTTAACAGAATTGTTTTTCATTTAGCATTACAGTTAGATACTTGTTCTCTCATTCAATCATTGTGATCACCCCGCCTGTGTCTTTTGAGCCAATTGATTCAGTATTCCCCACTGAGAGACAGGAGAATGATAGGTTTTCAGAAACTTTCTCTGCCACATACACACCACGCACATCACAGAAATGAAGAGGGGGAGCGTGTTTGCTTTGCGGTATCAGATTTTTTGGTTAACTCTTATCTAGAAGTTAGAACTTGCAAATTAAATGGAATTTAATGGCCATTACACCTGCGTTTTCAGAACGCAAGACCTTTATCTGCGTTTATCTATTTTTCTACATAAAAATGCAGAATCCTGTGTTAATGCGACCTTTGACTTTAATACAGGTTGTAAATGTGCTTTTTAATTGTAAACAAAGTGCAACGCAAAAATGTGTAATAATGCAGGTTATATGCACTTATTCTAAGTAGAATCACTACCATTGGGTGGTTTTGATGAGGCACAAATCATGATGTAGAGAAAATGCCCGATATATCATTTTCATGGTTCTTTGCTCAAAAGTGCCACTATTAGAACCCTAGGCCCAAATTGCATACTGTATCTCAAAATTTTAATAGCATTATAGCCACTATGGGTTTGAGTTAAATGTAAATAGAAGATGCTTAGTGGATTGGAAATGAGAACCCAAAATTATATGCAAAAGGGTTGGGTTTAAATAGAGCAATAGTTTAATGTTTTCTTATTAAATCTGATGGCCCTGCAGTCCCTCACTCTTTACATCTTGAGTGTTGGTCATATTTGGCTTTTGTATTTTTAAGTTTGTGGTCTTTGAATCTTCTATATTATCACGGAGTGCATCTTCAACAACTTTGTAAGGGTCACTGGTTGGGCCCTACTGGTGACATACTGTGTATGCAAATAGAATCAGTTGATCAACTAATGGTAAAGATATAGACATGGCTGTTTTTATAGCCACCTGTAGTTCACCATTTCTTTTAATGCTCTCTTGGCATTGCATTGGTTATCAAAGTACTCTGCAATAGCTTAGTCTCAATGCGTTGTACACCCCTGGATGGCTACGTTAGAACCTCCCTGTAGTTCTTGGTCACCTATCAGCAGAGTCAGGAGACCTGCGTACCTCTGAGGAATGACAGGCTTGTCATTGTAATGTGTCTTGAGCACATGGTGGTGCAGTAGCGGTACAATAAAGTCGCATCAGCCAGCTTCCCCATTCCACAGTAAAGACTCCAGCAGTTGGTTACGTTGAGGATGAGTAGTTCTGCAGAAGTCAGTGGACAGTAGAACCTGGACTTGTGTGCAGCGAGAGGTATGCTTGCAGAGACGCTGAAAAGGTAAGTGTTCCTGTTTGTTTTCTTTAAATGTCAGAACTTAACTGCTCTACCTTCCTCTGTTACCTGATGAAAAAATCTAGGGGTCCTGGCATCACACTTCTGAAAAATGGAATCACAGTGCAGAACTTGTTCCTTCTGTATGTGAACGTGTGGCAGTGTGTGTATTAGCCTGTGCAGTATCTTGTATTTCACCTTCTATTTGAGTAAAGGGGCGCTCTAAGGATCTGTGTATATGGACGGCTGTGTCACTGGCTCAAGTACTGTCTGTCCCCTCAACCTGACTGTTCACTTCGCTCCACAACTGATTTTGCAGATACTCTTCAAGCTTTACCAACCTTCGAAACCAAGAGCAAAGTCCCTCAGCTGATGAGGGCTCGTGTTTTCTGACACTACAAGGATTTTGACATTTTATTTATTTGCTTGGTACTGTAGAAGGGACCACATTGTAGTTACTATGAATCCCATATGGTTATTAGCTGTGGAGCTTAGTTGCTGATCATGAATCAGTCATAGAAGCAATTTGTGAAGCTTGCATCTGTTGCCTGATTTTAGGCTAACGTTTACCCTGGCCTGTATGGCAAGCCTTGATACATTAACCGAAGTCATGTTGATTAAGACTCTGATTTTTGTAATGGTGATATGGCGTTGTTACCAGCAGTATTCAGAACTTGACTTTTTTCATTTTTATTCCTATCAAGGGGGGAAAAATGTTGGATCCTAATGATTTATTGGCCATTTTCCTTGTTTATGTACCGTTGGTCCAGTTAAGATAAATGCAAATAAGTATTGGTAATATCTTTAAAATAGATTTTTAGTAATGTGTTTTGAATTAATGCAAAAAAATCTATTACTACCTTTTTAAAAACTATTTTTTATACATTTTTAAATTGCGTTCTCTCATGCTATTTCAATAGCAATCAAACTTTATATTAAATTTCAAGTTTCTTTTAAAGGTTACTTGGGTTAAAACGTAATCTGGGACAACCAGCAAAAGTCAGATTAGTCGTAGATTTTTTATTTTCCCAGCTGTAATTTCAGAATTTTCTTTTTGCCAAAGTACTACAAACACATTTGGTCCTTTGTAATTTAGGACTGACATGTTGTTAGACAGGATTATTTATTATGTGGTAGTACTGATGGGAAAAAATAATTGACAACTTTTAAGGGTGGATATGGTTTATCTTTTAAATGTCTACACATGGGACTGGGTTGGCTTCTGTTAGATTGATTTACAAACTAGCCATGCAGGGATTGACATTAATTTTTTACTGTCAGATCTTTTTACCAATCGCAAAGGTTTTACTTTTTGTGGGTAACTTGCTTTGTTTGCACTAGCTGAGGATAAAATATCTACATTTTCTCCTTGTAATTCAGGAAGGGATTTCTTTGTGTGTATATGTATCACAGTTTCCTCAAGGATTTTTTTCAGCACTGGGTGCTGGCCAACATCAACCTGCACCACACACGCCCCCCACCCGCTCAAAATATTAACATTTCCTGTGTGGAGCTTGTGTAGAAAACAAGCTGTCGGAATTAAGTTAATGTCGAAATAATCACAATTCACATAACAAACATTTAATTACAATTATTTATATTATTGTGGTGGAACCATGGAAAGTCTACCCATTTAGGGTCCCACCCTGATTATTTTCTCTCCACTCTCATCTCCTCAACTCATCTCTCTCTAACTTTTCTTCTGCTTTACTCCGCTCCACCCGCCTCCACTACTCCTGCCTGACTACTTGTGTTGCCTGTTTATTTAGGTTAATATTTGAGAATAAGGTAATTCTCTCGCATCACATTTGATCATGCAGAAGTCGGAGCTTATTGTAGCCTCCACTGATGTTAGAAGTTGTAGAAGAACTGGAAGGTAGGCTATTTCTTGTTTCAGGCCATGGATAAGAACCTCCCTAGCTAAAGTAAAGTTACCTGACCATCTTCCTTATCAGGCATCTTTCTCTTTGCATTTTCAGATGAGTTTAAAATATTTTTCAATCCCGAATACTTTAATACATAGTTTATATACGTTTTTTACTGATGTTTATTGAAGTTACTTTCAGTATTATAATTCACTGGGCTCATATTTAAATGGTGAGTAAAGTGCAAAGTCTAGCAACAATCAAAGTTTTTAGCTTTAGTTCATACATGAAAAATAAGTTAATTGTGAACATACCAAGCTGGTTTTAGCATGGACATGAACAGTTTTTTCCCCAGTAATTACATTAGCTTTAGTTAGCCTAAATTCCAGGGCTAAAGTCTGTTAAGACTCTTAAGGCCATTTAGGACAACTCGTGTTCTTGTGTGTATGTGCTGCAGATAGAATTCATGGAACTGAATGAAAGAGAATAGACGAGCTGCAAGCATCAACACCTCAATGGCGTCGTAGCACTTCAAATTAGAAACCAAGTCTATTTTCCACGAGTATGCCTGCAACTCTGCTAATTTTAGGTGATTTCACAGACTACGTGGTGTGCCCTGTATATTGTACTTATGGTATTGAAAAAAATATTTAATCATTTACATAGGTGTTCATACACCTATGTGTATGAACAGCTACAGCTACTTCCCGACGTCATCCAAGTACATGTTTTGCTATTGTTTTAATTGAGACCCCTAGCAGCCAAGCACTAAATTGTACGTTTAAAATATTGACGCACACAGTATATTAATGGTACAATAATTAAGGTTTTATGAGTTGGGGAGGGGGGGAAAGTTACACACCACATGCTGATTTCATGACTAATACATCACAAGCCCCGATGTACACATTTTAGTTTATCAAAGATTAAAAAGAGGTCTGATGCAATTATCACATCGCTCTTCAGTGACTTGTAATGGTCAGGAACCTGTGAATTCAGTCTGTCTAGTTGGTGAATGTGTAAACCTCCCACATGTACCGACTTAAGGCTTCTGTCTTGAGCGATCAGTGTGAGAATCAGATGGCTATGCAGCACGTGCTTGGAGGAAGAATGATTTTCAGCTGTCCTGCACCTGCAGAGGGGTTGATAAAGACTGTTAAAGAGGAACTGGAGGTCACTTGAGAGGGGAGGAGGGGGTGGGTTAGTGCAATCAATGTACTTGATAAACTACGATTTATTTAACTTGTCTGCGCAAAGAAGCGCATTTGGGTTTCTCCTTGTGATTGTTTTTTGTTTCACTGGTTAACAAGCAGCCAAACCTTTAATGTCAATCCCTTTCATGCATAAACAGGATTTAGTATATACTGTAGTGAGGTAAATGGCATGCACAATAAGTGACTTTCTCTTTTGTGCTTTGGAAGGCCCTGTAGTACTGTCCAAAAATGGCAGCCTGTGTTTTTATCTGTGCTCTTCAGCCTTTGAGGTATTTTTGAATCCTCCTGTGTGATCAGTGAATTCTTCAAGCCAGTGACCAGCCAACCATTCATAAAGGGTTATATAGTTCATGAAGACTGTGCCAACTTGCTTGGTGTAACAGCTTGTTTGTGAACGGTGTATAATGCGGCAAACGTAAGTTCTGTTAATCTTGGACTAAGTGTCTTGTGTAGAGAACTACCATGAGCAGTGAAACCAGCCCTAGGGCTGTCAACTGTGTCTGCACTGTGATCCATTCCCCGTTGAAGTCTCCTTTGAGTCTCCAGCTATTGCCTTGGTATACTCTTCAGAGTGTGATGCCAGAACTACCCTCCCGGGCCTCAGGGCAACTGCTGGAGGAGCACTGCTCTTCCCAAACTCACACAGCAAGACCGCTGTCGCAAATGCCCATCATGATGTACAAGGTGAACTCCTTAGGTTTCAACTCCTGACATTTGCAGGTTTTGCAATACCAATACTTTCCCAGTGGCAACCAAGTCAAGCTTACCTTGCTTTGTAACCATTTTTCAGTTCAAAAGTACTCGCATGATTGGTGTCATGGACGTTATGTATTTGTCTGTTCCTCAGGAAATTCAAAAACATGACTCGAGTTACGTAGTTTACATTTATTTTGTCAATGTACATTTATTGGAGCTGACTTAAAATCCATTAGATATTTCCTTTTAATAAATTGGCACAAATACACTAACCCATTTTACAGAATCTTTACATCTATTTCAATTTTCTTGTAAAAAAAAAACAAATAACAAAAAACGAACTGATACGTAGACATTTTCAATAGTCTTGGCCTTTATCCGGTCATTTGTCTTGAGTGTTTTGATAACTTTTCTTGGTTTGGAGCTCATTTTTTATTTGTCACTGCAGGGGCTTCGAGTGATAGCAGGAGGGTGAGAGCTACTCATGTCTAACACAATGGTAAGCTATATGCCTAGGAGCTAAGGTAAAGAAATACTAGTGCAAATTAATGTAATGTTGACCTGGCATTTAGTTTAATCAGTTAAAAAAATAAACTGGTATGTTTTGGCAAAGAAAACACAATTTCATGTAAGTATAATCTGAGACATCCACTGATTTAATATTTCCAAATTTGAAATGTCATTTTTATTTCTTGCAGTTTACATGACGAGATGTCTGGGGAAGTCTTAAGCATGGAACCACCTGGACTATCCCAAAGCTATGGCCTATCTTAAAGCAAAGATGTGGATCTGCAGGTTAGTTTAAAATCAGGGAACTATCTAGTTTCTGAATTGGTGATTTCCTCTTTTTGTCGACCACTTATCAATGGCGACATTTGTTGACTCATTCAGTGTATTAACTTGCCCATAAACAGGGTTGGACCAACGGATCCAGGGATGCCCAATGATTTGACGTCCAGAGGTGCTGAAGATCAACGGAAGGAGTTTTGCAGGCTTTTTTAATAATAAAAGCTGTTCCTTATGTTCAATGCTGTTTTTTATAATTAAAGCTGTTTAAAAAAGGTTACACTTAGATGTCTTTATTGTTATGAATTGAATTTCACAATCGAAAGATGCAATAGCCTTCTAATAGTGCTTTCATAATAGCTTGCAGAAATTGGAAGTCTTGAACTAAAACTAACTAAACTGTTTCTATGGTGCTTGTTAAATGATCCTGTACTGTATGGAAAATAAAAGTACTGTGACTAGTATTTACTCAAGTAATCAATGTGAATGTTCTACCAATTTTACACTAATGCTCTACCGGTAAATCAAATTTTTAAATCACCTGTGTATCAAACACCTCAGAGCATAAACCACTTGCAATTAAGGGCGAAGGGCAGTGTTTCACTGTTGTATCCTGTGGGTTGGCTGTCAATGTTTAAGATTGTCTAACCGCAAACACACCAGTCTGTAAGCTGAGATGGAGTCAACCGAAGGCATGGAGAACATCGTTTTGTGTGCCCTGGCTGGTCTCCTGTAAGGCTATATAGTTACAGTTAGTCAAATGCTACTTTTCTCTCCAAAATACTTTTCTTTTTAACAGATTTAATTCAGTAATTTTCAATGAGGCATTATTCTTGAATATTGTTTTGTCGTAATGATATGCTTGTTTAGATTACAGTAAGATCAGGAAAAACTGATGTTCATGTGGTTTAGGAACACATTTTTAAGTGCTGTCTTTTCACTCGGCTCCATCTTGAAACATGTATTACTGAAACCTCAACATATGAAATAAAACTACACTTGTCTTAATATTTTTCCCAGAATAGACCTAAAATTCTTGTCAATTATGGCCCACTGTTATTCCACCAAAATTGTTTTAACAGATTTAAGTATTACGTTGAGAATATAAATTTGAATAGTCACAGCTTTTACGTGTTTATAAAGCTGTTATGATTAAACATTTGATCATTACAAACAATGTATAAAATGTTCATAGGACAATAACAATCTACATGTGGGTGAAAACATAATGAACATCAATTGTTATTGGTCCTGTGCCAATGCATCCCACCCAGTAATTTAAAAATGAACGTTGGAAGTTTCTTGCCTGGTTACCCGCATAAGGATGTTAGTTGACTCTTTAAAAAGCTAAATAGGGAGAGGGTATACAGCAGAGGGCGTCCACCTGGCTCGTCCTAGCACTGCAGCTTTAATGGGCATGAATAGTTAATAAGCCTCACCTGGCTTCATGCACCCCCAAGAGTGCCAGAATGCTCATTGAGCCAGGGCAGTCTGCTGTTTCTTGGGGAGACATGAGCAATGCTGGAGCACCTCTTAGCCTTAGTTTGGATACTAGTGGGCTATGGCAGCAAAGAACCATCCACAGGAATAGATATCTGGTTCCAAACTATCTTGTGTCTAGCTCTGGCCCTCAGATTAATGGAATCCGGATAAGGGACGCTGTACAACTGCCTTGTTTATCCACTGTCAAAGCCCAGCGCAGGCAGACAACCATGGCTTCACTAAGGTAAGCTGATGCCCATACTTACAGGATAAACCGGGGCTCCATCAACCAACAAAGTATGGCCAGCTGTTATTGCAGGACACGGGTGGGTTAAGTGTCTACAAAGCAGTTATAAAGAAGGGGATTGCTTGTAAGTTTGGTGCTGTGTTTTGTGATATTACTCACAACATCAGACATTGAGCGTAATAAGTGAGGTGTTTTCTGTATACTGTACTACCCAATCATTAATCCCTGTTGTAGGAAAATACCTAATAATTATTTGCTATTGTAGCAAGGCATTAAGCATGAAGTGAACAAAAAGTATTTCGTTAATGTAATGAGGATATCACAATAGTAATGTTTTTTTTTGCTGAGTTTACAATAATTCCATTTGATACAAAATTAAAGGTAAGGATATAATGCATAAAAAACGTGTAAACACACTGCTATGTTTAATAAAACATTGGATTTATTTTGTGTAAACTATTTCCAAAGAAAGGTCATGTTTTGCTCGTGCCAGGTACAAAAATAGTTTACGTGTAGCTGGACATGTATTACCTTTGACATAGAAACACTTCCCAGCTGCTCTCATCCCCTGACAAAACACATTAATTCTCATTGAGCTCAATGAGAAGTAATACTTGTTTATTGCAATTTGTGTGTTTCTGTTTTGGGTTCATCAAAATGGGCCATCAGTGATATGCACATCTGTGTGAAAGTTATTACAAGGATCTTAAAATATGTTTTTTTAAAAAGGAAGTCTGTATTTTATTTGTCTTAATGACAATTTGTTAATATAAAACTGCGTCTAATCTCCACATCTCTGACTCTGCAGCATCAGTGAGTCTTCCCTCCTTACTCTGGGAGAACAAGATGTGTACAAAGGATTTTCATGCAACCGCCGCCCTCATCGACAGAAACGTCCCCTGCCTCAATATACATCCTGTGACACAACAGTGGTAAAGAGCCAGAGCAGCAGCAAACCAGTGTACTCCCACTTTTCCTACCCCATCAGGCCCAACCCAAAAGTGGTGAAGCCCAGATCACAAAGCCTGAACGTAGAGCAAAATGAACCCCGTCCTCTTGTGACGCAGTACCGTCAGACATCACACAGGGAAGCTTTAACCGTAAGAGGAAAGCCCTGCCTGAGCCTTCGTAGCAAACCCACACCTTCCATTGCCCCCATGCCAGCACGCACACAGCTACATATATACTTACCCACAGGCGTCGGAGAGGGGAGGGAGGGTGACAGTGAATCTGTGGATGAAGGGTTTATGGAAGAGCAAGATATCAAGATTACTGGGCTAAAACTACAGCAGGAGAAGGACAAAATTCATACACACCCTGATTGACTAATATGAATTACAATGCAGTTATTAAGGAACAGTAATGAAGACTGATTTATTATTATGCAAGACGCTTTGGGTAGCGTTCTTTGAATTGAATCCAGCATTTTCACTAGGAGCATTGGATAATTTGGAAAGCAAGTTATACCTTTCTACCCTGAAAATACTCTAGGGTACAACATTTCCAAACTATTGGAGTGGTATCACTAGACCATTTTAGATGACAATCATTTTGTAAGATCAGAATAGTTGAAAAGTGCATGTTTTTGTTCACAGAATAATATAATTAATCATGATATATGCAGTGGAAATACCTGTGAATACTTTATGCATATTCCTTTAATCACACTATTTTCTAATGTTATTTATGTTAATACAATTAAAATTTTAGTCATCTATCAGACGCTCTTATCCAGAGCGATGTAAATTGAATACAGGGACATTCCCCCTGGAGCAATTTAGGGTTAAATTACTCCAAGTCTGACTTCAAGTCTGACTTAACGACTGAGCCATTTGTCCCCACATTTTTCACATTGATGAAGGTGCCTTATGTTAGAGAGAATAATCTTACACTATACCACTGACTATAGCTGCTTTCCGACAAGAAGGGATTTTTGCAGTTCCTAGAACATAACATTCCTATAACCCTTTTTTTTGTGTTCCGACGGGAGAAATTTGGGATCACATACATAAGATGATTTACACACTTATCAATCATACACCCAGCGTTACAAACATGCAACTGTGATTTAAAAAAAAAAAAAAAATGTTTATTTTTTTATTAATTCATTTAACTGTGAAATGCTGTTGCATGTGGTGCTACGCTAAAGTTTAGTGAAAATCTCAGTTTAAGGCACTTCCTCATTCTTGGAAAATTTAATATACATAAATCCAAGTGTATATAAAAGTGAAACCTTCCTTTAATATATTTCACAATGAATTTGTTTCTTATACCAACGCCCTTAAAACTATGAAAAAATGTAATGCTTTGAAACTCCTTAGTATTATTGAAGAATATGAATTACAAAGCCCTAGCCTTATGTATCTTCTGACTATTATTATATATATTAATTTATTTTATTATTATATAATTTTATTATCATTATTAATTTTTGCTTGTCCTGTTATTGTCATATTATTGAGTGTTGTACCTTTGCTCCTTTTGTATGAACATGATTCTTGAAAAAATAAAAATAAAAGTTTAAGGCACTTCCTCATTTGTGACAATTTGCCAAACCGTATGCTCACCTCATGTTATTAATACATCCATGACGCTCACCCTGTGGAGGAAACAGAATAGAGCTCAACAGTCCCGCCCCTCAGAGAGAGCTTGGGTTCCGGAAGTAAATTTCCCATTCATTTCTCCCGTTGACTTCTGGAAAAATCGGTATATAAAGAGTTTTACACCATGCCTTAGGCTAACCAGCTACGACTCATAAGCATACAAAATATAATTTCCAGTGGAAAAAATCAACCGCAAATCCAAAAAAGTCAAAGGTACAAGACTGTACATATTTTTTATATCGAACAATGGAACTACTCATCCCATAAAACATTGCAAGTGTTATCTTTCCGCCTTTAAATTACTTAACTTCACTAGCACAATGTCATTCTTGAAATATGATTATAATCTACAGCTCAGTGAACACATACAGTTCTCTAAATATCCATATTTTTTGCTACGACACAGGCGTACGACTCGGGCAGCCTGCCAGAGTTGGAAACGCAAAGCTTTTTCGCGGGCTAAGTAAACATTTCCATGGTAACCGCGAGTTTGTCGCCATGACATCACGGAGTTCCACCAATCAGGGGCATCACTGCTGGTTTAGGATTGTGGGTAATGAAGTACTTATCCAAGACATCGCGAATAAAATACATTTATCTCAAAACAAGGTTGGTGCCCCATGAACTTTTGGCGTCTATATGAGCATATACAATAGCTTAGTCATGTCGTAGCTGGTTTTAAGTCTACCATCGACGGTTACGATTTTATGGCATATACTCGTAAATGGAGAAAATGTATTGTATTCTTACTTCCGGAGTCGGCTGTGGTTGGGACTGTTAAGGTATATTGACCTCTCGCCGGCCCCTCCCCCAAAACGGCCATTTGTCCAATCACACACAATCGCAACCGTTACTATGTGAGCAGGTCCGACAAACATTGACTACCAAGCAAGATGGTGAAGCGGTGCGCCCACGGCGTTTGTAACTCGGACACTAGATATCCCGACAGATTGTCTGGAGGAGTTGTGTTCTTTCCATTCCCAAAGCCGAAAACCCAACGTGAGCGGTGCCTACAATGGATAAAACAATGTGGACGGCCCCACTTCCAGTTAAATGTGTCGAACATTACGAAGCATAAATACGTCTGCTCGAAGGTAAGGCTAACTAGTTACCGTGTTGACTAGATCTACTAACTAGAGGCAAGAACACAAATTGGACCAAAGTTATGATTACCATGGATATCATTGCCAGAATGTTAACATACTCTCTAAGGTACTGTAAGTAAGCGCTTTAGCTTTAGCCAACATTAGTTGGCTGTTGTGTTATGTCTTTGAGCTCCCCAACTTTATTTTACGTCAGTTTACAACAAAGTCGAACATAGCGCCCCAGTAAGCACCTTTAAATAATTTTGTTTTTATCTTTCATGTAGCATTTTATGAACGGAAAACCTACCCCTGAGTTCCCCAATCCCGTAAATGCTGTGCAAGAGCCTAACCCAGCTAAGGAGAAGCTTGGAGGCTGTCGAAAGTCGCCCAAAAAACGGTACGCCAATTTATAAATATGTATGTTGATAAGCATTAATGGTAATAATGCTTATCAACACGTTACATTTATATGTTACTTTAAATAAGTTAAAGGGTGATGGTGCTCATGTACGAACCGTGTGTGCAGACGCAAAGTATGTGTGCAGGATGCCTCCTCCGGTTCCACCTCCACTACTGATGCAGGAGAGAGTCAACATCATGCTGTTGAAAGTGGTGAGTGGAACGCATTTTTCACATTACTAATGGGGTAAATGCAGCGGTGTAGCACAAGATCCTGGGCCCTATGCACAGGCAGTCCTGATGGGCCCCCATGTTCCTCAACCCCAATATATTCCAGACTTTAAGGGCCCTCTCTCCCCTTTGGGCCCTGGTAATCAGTATTGGTTTTACCCCCAGTCCGACGCCCCTGGGTAAATGTATTTACTGTATTGTTTTCCATTTTCAGTTTAACTTTTGCCAAATGTAACTCAGGAGTGTAACTCAGTAAAAAAAGAACAGTAATATATAATCCAAATATAAATAAAGCTGTAATGGGTAATATAGAATATATTACAATGTTAAAGTAACTTGCGCAACACCGGGAAACAAACAATAGAACAAAATAAGAATCGCTGGCATGTAATATAGTAGTGAAAGAAGAATGCGTCAAGCTTGCACTTAATTTGTTCCAACATCCAAGCTGCCCCATTATTTGATAATGATGGGCATTACTTTCTTTTAATTTATAGCTGCCATCAGCCTGCTTGCAAAGGTAGGGACACTCTGTGAAGCTATTCTTGGTAGGACACTTCATTTCTAAAAACGCGTAGTTTGAGCTTTCACTCCCTCTCTCTATAACCTCACGGTCAGGGGATGTACCAAGGTGTGGGGCATTGGGATTTACAACAAAACCACATGGATTCACTAGATGACCTGTGAGCTTGGTGTGATGTATCGCTGCTATAGGCTCTTGTTCTATGCCTCTTTTCATGGCCTTAGTTTTAACTGATCCTGCGCTCTTAACTTTTAGCTAGTTTTTCACGGTCATCTCTCCTAGAGCAGATTCTTTTAAAAGAAGTTGATGTGATATGGCCAGACCTTGCCAGAAACCATAAGTTGTTTGTGCTCTGGTCTCCTGTTCCAGAGCTATAGAATCAGGCAAAGAAATGCTCAGTTCTGTGTAACGATGCACTTTTATTCAGCACTGTGCAGAAGCCGGTAGGTTGGGATGGCAGGGGAAAGTTGGGCAGGTCATCTGGTTGTCTAACTGTAGCTGCTCCAGGGTCAACACAATTATCATTTTTTTACATTGTAAAACCATTTAAAACTTCATGATTTTACTGAAATCCCAATAAATCTGTGAGGGAAAATCTTTTCTACAACAGTAAGTAATGCTAATATTGAATCTGACTGTTTTGTTTACATCTTTGATTGTTCATCTTACCTGGTGGCTTAGACCGCACCCCAATGCATATTTCCTGCCTTCAATTTCTACCTCTGCTGCAGCTTCGTCAGCTATGTAGCTTATGGGTGCATCAGTCATCTCCCTCAGTAGACCATGTTCACCTGTCGCTAACTCTTTTCTATAACAATACATGCAGGTGAGTATTGTCATGTGACAGTACACAGAAATATATGATGGTACATAATGGTGTTGATGTAGAATACATGAAAAGTTGGGGGGGAACATACTTAGTCAGGGCTTGCGGCTGAACCTTTTTCCTCCCCTTCCCATTACCCTCCCAAAATCCAATTTCAACCGTCCCAAACTGAATGTGAACTGTCCCAAAATATAAGTACTGTTTTTTTATGTTTTAATACAGCAACATTACTCTAGATCATTTGCAGGTCTCTGATATTGATTTGTGTATTTCTGAGGCAGATACAGTCTGCAATCCATAAACTTAAAGTTGAACTGACAGCATTAACTACTTTGCAGATTTGAAGCAAACAGACATACCCTAGCATTCAACATTTTGGGGTCAGTGTTTTGATAGAAATTGATATTATAGACATTATAGGTAAAAAATGATTAATTATTAAAGAGCTATGTAGAAGATTTGCAAATTAGGACACTGCAGAAATGGCAGCTGAAAATGGTGCTTTGCAGTTGTATGTGAATAATTGATCATAGATCAGTCATAAATAAAGTATACATTTTTGTCAAAACCTGAACATTTCTGGGTTCCCCAAACTTTTGAACACAAGGGGATGTATAATATAGGCCTTTATTTGTTATGCTCTAAAACCAGCCTCATATTAGGTTTTATGGAATTCAATGATTTAAAGTAAGGCAGTATAAATTGCAATTAGACTGTTATTTCACGGAATAGTGAAGAATCACGCATTTGTGAAAATTCTATGAAAGTATAGAACCATTACATCATTAACATTTTCTCAAGGACCAGTAACACCAGGCCCTAAAATGGGTTTCCCTTTCTATAACAATGGAAAGTTCACAAGAGAAAAATAGTATTTGTAACAAATGTTAAGTACTTAACAGAAATTGAGAAGCATCAATGACATCAAATAAAAATAAAAACATTGTACTGTATACACACCCAGCTTGAACACCCATTGCCTACCTTCAGAATATAATATTTTGTTTACCTTTGTCTAAATTAGATTGTTTTTTGGATAGTTAGTCCACTATTACATCATGCTGGTTGAACTATAGCAGCTGTCAGTAAAGAATAAACTTTTGCTGAAATTTCTTTAAAATGCCCTTCAATTAAGCCCTCACGCATTGCACACATGGACATTCCACCAGCCGGAATGGCGCGACAAATTTAGACATCAAAGTGCTGTGAGCTGTTATCAGCCACAAGATTCCACAGCCACAAATGCAACAATCTCATGTTCTAAAACAATTTTGTAGGTTTGAATTAGTAGGCTAAGTATTAATCTTAGGTGAAGAAGTTCATAAAACCATTTTCTCTAGAGCTACTGTAGTAGCCCGCCTACAGACAATTGATGCAGCAGCACTTTGGCTGCGGTCCGGCCCGGTATAATTTGCATTCTAATAATAATATGCCTATTTGACCAGAATGGTTTTCTGAGATTATGTTTAGATAACCTAAATTATTACATAGCCTATATCACCTTGCATTTACCATATGGTCAATATCCGATCATTGCAAATTATTTTTAAATTGTCCTGACATGCCAGTTAAACCTGAATTTCTTTTGTGTTCGGTTTTCCATAAAACTTAATTCACAATCATATTTTTGCAACATCAGATCTTCTATTTTTATATGTTTTACCATTAGACCATGCTAAATATTCATCTCTTACATAGCCAACTACAAAAACGTTTCGCTTCAAGTGGCCATTTGAGAATGCGGCTCGACAGGGGAGAATAGCAATCTCAAAGGTGATCTCCCGATGCACGGCAGTGAAAATATTGCTGCACTTGTGATGTTTATTATTAATAGTTTATCAACTTTTAAGCTGAAATATGATCGCTTCACAAGCCTTGTGATTAAACATGTACGTTAGTAACCAGTCTTGTATGCATGTTATGTTTTACGGGCCATTGTCCCATAAACGTCCCAAAGTTGGTTATGAACGCTCCCAGACATATTTTTTATCGTCCCCAGGACGACGGGACGCCGTGTATTTCGAGCCCTGTACTTAGTATGAACGTAACTGGACATGATGGGTTTCTGCTTGCAGTTGACTTTGGCCTTAGCTGCCACCACACTACTCACAGGTTGTCCAGTATTTTTTTTACCCCTGGCTTTGTGCCATTGCTGGGGCTGGGTTGTGGAGGAGATGTCATCACTTCTGGCACGGCACAGGTCCAGTGTGTGCATCAGGCCCACAATATGAGAGCAAAACCCTGGTGAACTAAATTAAGAAGAATTACAGAAGTAGCATTAGTTATTAATGTTATTAGTATTAGCTGTTTTCAGAATCAGAAAGTTTTATATGACTGGTCCACAAGGCTGTGCTGGTTGCATTTGAGGTACAGGTCATGGGGTTTCTCAGATTTCGCTTGAGACCGGTAAGCATTAGCCTTGATAGTAGTCGTGTCTCCTTCATTGTGTATTTTTATATTTTGAATATGTCCCTCCACTGCATACTTTAACCTCTTTTGCCTCGATCTGGAGGATATCGCGGATGAATTCCTCCAAAAAAGGTAACTGACACGCACAGTTATACCTCTTCCCGTCATGGCAATCTGTTGCGCTGGTCGTGTTTGACCATTTATTTGTCGGACGTAGCAACAGTAACTTAGGGGGGCGGGGCTCGGCGACAGGCTAATTGGAGAAGATGAATCCACAGAAGAGGGCTTGTCGAGGAGGCAAGGTAAAGTGGAGGAATTTAGAAGAAATCGTTGGGTTTTGACCCAGCGAGAGCGCAATCGTGCTGTTTCAACTGTGGTTATACTGTAATGGCTAGCTCGTCATAGCACGTGAGATGAAGATGATACTTCAATGGAGGATACTACAATTTGGTTTAGAATTTTATGCACTGTAGTAAATTGTTGTTGTTGGGGAAATAATGTTTTCTCTTCTTGCTGAGCATCGTCATCACATCTGTCTTTTCAGTGTGGGTATGTTCCGTTGTATCTATAGCAACACTACAGAAAAATATTAGACTAGTTATGTGTTAAAAAACTATGATATAACGTGCGGTCACTTATAGCGGGGGAGGGGGTGCTTGGTTTGTAGTGATGTCGGACTGAATCTTTCCAAACTGTTATCCACAAATTTCTAGTTACTCACTTTTGACGTGCCTGACTCTCCCTCTGGCTCGAAATAACCCGGCATCCTGGAGTTAATCAGGTACTCTTAAATGTTTTTTTGCGGTAAAAATAAGTTTTGTAATATTGCAATGTATGACTTTGACAATCGACTTGTGGACGTCCCTGGAAAACGTGAAATAAACAGAGGTATGTACACTGTCTGATTTGTCAGATTTGCTGTGTTCACTATAAGGAATCACTGCACATGGCTATGCACTAGTAATGACATTTTGCTTTTCAGAGGCTAAAAGCACGTTTTCAAACTTGCCCTGTAAATGCGTAACAGTTGTAAACTGGAGCAGGGAGATAACACGGTTTTGGCAATACAGATTGTTTGAGTTATCCTCGCTACTGACAGCACTCTAGATATCCAAACAACAGAGCTACGTTAACCTCTGTTAAGAGAGAACTGATGATGATGAGCACGAGCAGCAGAGCAGTTCATATACTGAGCATGCGTGCAGCGTACACATACGAATGCACACTGCCTGTCAGAAGTTCTCGTTCTGTTAATTTTGGACATGTTCGATTTGAGAAACAATGAGCTGATCACACTGCGCCACATATGACTGACTGCCACAGCACCGGCGTCTGAACCGAACTAGGACTGATGCTATGAGCGCGTGTGAAATGAGAACTTGAATGAGGGAAAAATCTGGTGAATCGTATTTATTTGATCACAAATAACCTAAATCGGAATGGATTATGCATAGTAAGTGGATCATGGTCTCTGAACTGATGAAGACTAGAGAGAGAGAGAGAGAGAGAGAGAGAGAGAGAGAGAGAGAGAGAGAGAGAGATATTTAATACCTGACTAAATTAAATTTAAGACCTCGGATGAAAACCTGGCCATTTTTAAGACATTTTAAGTCCTTCAGTGTTCTGAATTTTAGACTGTACGACCCCGCGGGAACCTTGTCATACCTGACCTTTGAGGTATGTACACCATTTGCCATTGCAACACAGTTCTACCTGACACTTAAGTGCTCCAACTACAATCCTCCTTCCTGTAAAACAGTTTTATACGTACATTTAACATATTTTTGGGGGCCTTTTAATTTTTCAGAGTGCTAGGAAACCACCTAGTTTGCCTGTAGGTCGGGCTGCCCCTGACTGCCTGTATGTGTTAGGATGCTTTAGATGCAAAACTTAATTGTAATTTCATCCCAATCTTTCAGATTATGCTGATGTTTTAACTGACTGATGTTATGATTACTGACTTTATACATTTGAATGTGTAATGTTTTTTCATCCCGCCTGTGATAGAGTTGACTTCCTTATGTCATCGCAAAAGACGTCATTACATTTGAGTGTAAAAGAACCGGTGATCCTGATTTTTTAACCGTTTTTTTTTAAACAAACTGTCCGAAAGAACCGGTTTGCGGAAAAGCACCAAACTTCCAATCACTATTGGATTTTAAAAACATACATACTCAGTCGCTCAACATGCACATATGGAATTGCATAAGAGTAACATGACATGGTACCGGTAGTTGTGTTAGATTATTTACCCATCTATACCAGGCAGTGTCTGCTAGGCAGCAATTTTGAACACTCATGCACTGACCCTGTAATTTACACATTTTTTACCAAACTTGCGTGAAAGATGTGTCTTGTAAAAAAAATGATTAGTACCTTCAGAGACCTTAAATGTCTTTAAAATACGCATAGTTTTTAATGATGTACTAAGCTACTGTGTAGCTTCATTGTCAAGCCTAGACCACACATACAGCGTCAATTTGTTCAGGTACAGTGGAAGTTTATTGATTTCTAATGGTTGCACTTTGTGTGGCAAAAGCAGCTGCAGAGCATTCTGGTTGTAAGTTGTATGCTGAATCGGCTTGGCGGAAGTGTTAGCAAAGAATGAGTTTTCTGCTACAGACATATTGAAATAATACATGCATGACAGTTTTTGGATGCATGACATAGTGGGCTACGTTGCTGCTTTGCAGGACAGCTACAGTACAGTGGTCAAGGTTTGATCCTGACCAGGGCTTGCCCAATTTGCCCAGAGCCCTATCATGAGGCTGTGGAAATTGGCATAGCACTGCTTGGAACAAGGGATGGATAAGTCGGCTTAACCCACCTTGCCATATCGCTCTCCAGCAAATCTTTGTGTGCAGATTGGGCACCTGTGAGTTATATGAGTTGTATCGTGGAAGTATATTGGTGAATGTGTAATAGATAAAAAGGATAATAAAAGGATTATGTTGTCTGTTGGAGTAGCAGTGTGGTAAGAATCAGATGGTTAGGTGACGTGGTTTGTACAAAAGCAACACTACAAAATCGATGTTGATTGGCAATTGTATTCATAATAAACACATGGCGGCTTATAGATGGGAAATATTTTACACTGTACAGCCAAATGTATGTAGACACCTGACCTTCACACCCATATGAGCTTGTTGGACATGCCATTCCAAACCTATGGGCATGAATATGGAGTAGGCCTCCCTTTGTGGCTATAGATAGATAGATAGATATATTTTTATTTCTGTGTCATGCCAAACATTTGGCCCATCCCACATGGGATTTCAAGACACCATAAACGTATTTAACGTATCTTCTTCTGGTCGCATGCACAAATCATTCAGAGAAAAACATGAATACATATATTCATACATATATAAGTACACACACACACACACACACACACACACACACACACACACACACACACACACACACACATACAGTGCCTAGCGAAAGTGTTCGGCCCCCTTGAACTTTTCGACCTTTTGCCACATTTCAGGCTTCAAACATAAAGATATGAAACTATTTTTTTTGACAAGAATCAACAAGTGGGACACAATCATAAAGTGGAATGAAATTAATTGGATATTTCAAACTTTTTTAACGAATACAAAACTGAAAAATTGGGTGTGCAAAAGTATTATTATTAAGTTAATACTTTGTAGCACCAACTTTTGCTGCGATTACAGCTGTACGTCGCTTGGGGTATGTCTCTATCAGTTTTGCACATCAAGAGACTGAAATTTTTGCCCATTCCTCCTTGCAAAACAGCTCGAGCTCAGTGGGGTTGGATGGAGAGCGTTTGTGAACAGCAGTTTTCAGTTGTTTCCAAAGATTCTCAATTGTATTTAGGTCTGGACTTTGACTTGGCCATTCTAACACCTGGATATGTTTATTTGTGAACCATTCCATTGTAGATTTTGCTTTATGTTTTGGATCATTGTCTTGTTGGAAGACAAATCTCAGTCTCAGGTCTTTTGCAGACTCCACCAGGTTTTCTTCCAGAATGGACCTGCATTTTGCTCCATCCATCTTCCCAACACTTTTAGCCATCTTCCCTGTCCCTGCTGAAGAAAAGCAGGCCCAAACCATGATGCTGCCACCACCATGTTTGACAGTGGGGATGGTGTGTTCAGGGTGATGAGCTGTTTTGCTTTTACGCCAAATGTTTTGCATTGTTGCCAAAAAGTTTGATTTTCTTTCAGAAATGGCTTTCTTCTTGCCACTCTTCCATAAAGGCCAGATTTGTGCACTATACGACTAATTGTTGTCCTATGGACAGACTTGCCCACCTCAGCTGTAGATCTCTGCAGTTCATCCAGAGTGATAATGGGCCTCTTGGCTGCATCTCTGATCAGTCTTCTCCTTGTATGACCTGAACGTTTAGAGAGTGGTCTGATACTCCTTCCATTTCAATATTATCGCTTGCACAGTGCTCCTTGTGATATTTAAAGCTTGGGAAATCTTTCTGTATCCAAATCCGGCTTTAAACTTCTCCACAACAGTATCTCGGACCTGCCTGGTGTGTTCCTTGTTCTTCATGATGCTCTCTGTTCTTTCAACGGACCTCTGAGACTATCACAGAGCAGGTGCATTTATACGGAGACTTGATTACACACAGGTGGATTCTATTTATCATCATTAGTCATTCAGGTCAACATTGGATCATTCAGAGATCCTCACTGAACTTCTGGTTTGCTGCACTGAAAGTAAAGGGGCTGAATAATTTTGCTCGCCCAATTTGTCAGTTTTTTATTTGTTAAAAAAGTTTGAAATATCCAATAAATTTGTTCCACTTCATGATTGTGTCCCACTTGTTGTTGCTTCTTCACAAAAAATTACAGTTTTATGTCTTTATGTTTGAAGCCTGAAATGTGGCAAAAGGTTGAAATGTTCAAGGGGGCCGAATACTTTCGCAAGGCACTGTACGTACGTACGTACGTACATACATACATACATACATACATACATACATACATACATACATACATACATACATACATACATACATACATACATACATACATACATACATACATACATACATACATACATACATACATACATACATACATACATACATACATATACACACACCCACACACGCAGTATATACAAAAAAACAAATCCTCATCTACAGAATGTCTCGGTAAAGAGCTTTTTTCCTCTTCTCCCAAGCTTTCTCTTTTTATATGTTTCACATGTGAACAGCCATCTAAGTCTTTGAGCATTATCCATTTTTACCAAAGCAACCTCTGTTTTTAATCTTACTAAACAAAAATCTAATTCCAACAACACATGGGACAAATCCGTTTTTCCTCTTCTACATTAACGTATCGTAAAGGTAAAACACCTGATCTCACTTGAGCACATAGCGATCTTTGCCTTTTTGACAAATTATATACAACATAATTCTCTGTGCTATACTCCGGTTTTATCATCACAAAAGTACGCAATTTTGGCTTAGCCCATATATCATCAGCCCACAGTTTTTTTGTCTTTAGCAAACACAGTTTCTTTAAACAAACCAATATTCAGCTTTTCGTTATTAGAAAACAAATCACCAAATCATACAAATCAATTCACATATATTTTTAGACCAAGAACCAAAAATGTGTTTATCCCAGAGAAATATTTTCCTTGTCAACCTATTTACATCCATTTCTAATAAACAGTTCCATAACTATAACAGCATAATATAACTACAACATAACTTTAACAGCATAACATAACTACAACATAACTATAACAGCATAACATAACTACAACATAACTATAACACCATAACATAACTACAACATAACTTTAACAGCATAACATAACTACAACATAACTTTAACAGCTGCCACTCTTCTGGGAAGGCTTTACACAAGATTTCAAAGTATGTCTGTGGGAATTCGTGCTCATTCAGCCAAAATAGAATTTGTGAGGTCAGGCAGTGATGTTGGATGAGAAAGCATCACTCGCAATCGCTGTTACAATTCATCACAAATGTGTTCAATGGGGCTGAGGTCAGGGCTCTATGCAGGCCACTCAAGTTCCTCCACACCAAACCATGTCTTTATGGACCCTGCTTTGTGCACAGAGGCACAGTCATGCTGGAACAAGAAAGGGCCTATCACAAACTGTTGCCACAATGCTGAAAGCACCAGAATATGAATACATTTTAGTATTACTGACAGTAAGTTGAAGAAGAGGATAAGATTGACCATCAGACAGCCAGGACCAGTCCATCAACAGCCATCCCCAGGACCAGCCAGCCCCAGGACCAGCTAGTCAACAGCCAGGCCCAATCTGTCAGCAGCCAAACCCAGCACCAGCCCATCAACAGCAAGCACCCGGACCAGCCAGCCACCACTCAGCCTCAGTACCAGCAATTCAACAGCTAGCTCGAGCCCATCAACAGCCAGCACCACTACGAGCCAGTCAGCAGCTATCCTCTAGACCAGTCAGCCATGGAACCAGCCCATCAACAGCCAGCTTCAGGACCACCAAGTTTGGACCTAGCCGCAGGACCAACCTGTCATCAGTGAGCCCCAAGAACAGCCAGTCACCAGTCAGTTCTGGATCTGCCAGCTCTAGCCTGATATTCAGAACTGATTTTTACATTTCGCTTCACTTCATTATTCAGTCGGAAGTTACTTCCATAACAGCCATATTCCACGATGGGCGTTGTCAAAGACTTAGTCCTCATCTCCTAACCAATCATAAAACTCTTATATCATTGCGACTCGACCATTCAACTGGGTAACGTAATGTAAACAAACTACCTAACACCTGTTGATATCATTTTCAAAAACCATCACACATTACTGACCATTTTTTATAAATTGTATGAACACCTTCCGCATGATTTCCTTCTGTGGTTCTAGGGACATTACTCTCTGGATTTTTATAAACAGCTGGAAAAGCAACATTCATGCTATCGGAATTTCTTCCATTGCTAGCATTGCTGCTGTTGTTGTTGCCGCCTCTCAAGCTCAGTTTATTTTCATCACACCGTTGTCCAATCCCCATGTAAATTATGCTGATTGGCTCGTTTGGTGAGACAAATGAGTATAGTTCAACTTAATAAATGTTATCTAGCAGAGGTATATGGCAAATATTAATCATATATGTTGTTTATATTGCTTTTATTTGTTGTAGAGCAAACTACTGTTAAGTATTTTTACAAAATTGTTATGCCAACAGACCCACAAACACTGGGTGAGTAACAAAAATAAGAACTCCACACAAGGGTTAAAACTAAACAAATATTAAGTGTAAATGTGCATTAGGAGTGGTGATGCAAGATTATTCAAAATGTTTCATTTGGTTTGTTAAATTATGTTACTAGGGTTTCTGATTTCCAATCAGTGTGCTACATATGAAACAGGAAATGACGTAGGTCGGCCATGTTTACGCAGGCGTGTGTCTCCGAGGAGCTGCAGAGCGAAAATGCAACATATATGACTTTTGTAAAGTTATAAGTCACCGGCATTGAAATAAACGGAATTAACATAATCTGCAATGCAAATCTTACGAATCGTATTCGCTAATACAAAGAAAGAGTCGTTTTAGATAGCTTGCTTTTTATATCGTCGCTAGCCTGCACTGCAGCCGCTGGCTAACGTTAGCTACGGTACTGTTGCTTTCTTCACAACAAGGAGGCGTGCGGAAGTAACGCATGTCAGCTAGTTAGCCTCTGTTCCGTTTTCATTATTGTTTGGCCATATTGGGAGTCGTAAAAGCTTTAGCTTTCGTTCGCCTTTACAACAAGCAATGGCTGAATCACAAGAAGCGTCCATTGCAGAGGTAAGTACGTTAGGTAACATTTTTAGTAAACGCTAGGCAACTGAAGTTAGGTAGTATTAGTTAGCTAGAATACGACTGCTTCTGTTGCTAACTTATGTTGACTTCATTTCCCGCGCAGAGTTAGTTAACGCAAGAAAATACTAGAATTCTTACTACTCCATCCGAGTATACTTTGTTTTAATAATGTATGTTCATTATGACAATATACTTTGATATTTGCTCGAAATGGTAGTTTGAGAATTTTCCTCAGTAGCAATGAGTTATCCGTAAGCCTACTTTTCCCCCCACCGGTCACGTGGTAAGGGAAAACTCAGGGCCCTACTCACAATATTGTTTTCTTTCAGCCGACAGGGAAGCCAGACAAAGATTCAGTGGACCCTGCAACTTCAGACTGTGGTTTACCCACATTCTCAGCAAATGGAAACAGCAGTGATGCCAGTGCAAAATCTGCTGATACTAAAGACAGGGATGTGGAAGCTGGGACTTCAGAAACTGTGAAGAATAGTGCAGAGAATTCACACATGGTGGTAGAGATTGTAAAAGCAGATGTCTCGCTGACCTTGGGAGAAACAATTAGTGTATATTCTTCACAGTCAGAAATTAAAAGTGCAGATGCTTTAAAGCCTGAAAGAGAAACAGCCATTGCAGATGCTTCACAGATGGAAAGAGAAACAGCCAGTGCAGATGCTTCACAGATGGAAGGAGAAATAGCCAGAGCAGATGGCTTGCAGACAGGAAAAGAAATTGCCACTGCAGATCCTTTGCAAACGGAAACAGATCCAGTCAGTGCAGATGCTTTTCAGGTGGAAACAGATCCAGTCAATCCAGATACTTTGCAGATGGAAACAGATACAGTCGGTGCAGATGCTTTGCAGACGGATACAGATACAGTCGGTGCAGATGCTTTGCAGACGGATACAGATACAGTCGGTGCAGATGCTTTGCAGACGGATACAGATACAGTCGGTGCAGATGCTTTGCAGACGGATACAGATACAGTCGGTGCAGATGCTTTGCAGACGGATACGGATACAGTCGGTGCAGATGCTTTGCCGACGGAAACGGATTCGGTCGGTGCAGATGCTTTGCCGACGGAAACGGATTCGGTCGGTGCAGATGCTTTGCCGACGGATTCGGTCAGTGAGAATCCTTTGCAGACCGAAACGGATTTGGTCGGTGAAGATTCTTTGCCGATGGAAAGAGAAGCAGTTGGTGCAGATGCTTTGCCGACGGAAATGGAAGCAGTCGGTGCAGATGCTTTGCCGACGGAAATAGAAGCAGTCGGTGCAGATGCTTTGCAGACGGAAATGGAAGCAGTCGGTGCAGATGCTTTGCAGATGGACAGAGAGACACCTTGTGCAGATTCTTTGCAAACTGAAGGAGAAACAGCTATTCAAAAGGATTTGCAGAGAGTAGGAAAAACTGTTTGTACAGATGCACACCAGGCTGTAGAAGAAACACTGTATACATATGATGCACAGTCAAATGGACAAACACTAAGCACAGATATACCTCTTGACATGGGAGTAGTGGATGCTGACGATGACATGGAGGTCAGTGCTATTAAATTGGAAGATGACCAGATGTTGGAGGAAGACAACTTACAGGGGATGCCAGTGATAACCTCTGTGGCGGAAGGAAGCAACATAGACACTTTGAGCAGCAGCTCCCTGGATCATGGGGATGAGGTGGAAAACATGGACACAGGGGCAGATGCTTTGAAGGAAGAGGACATAGAGGCATCCTCAAAGACAGAGCCAATAGAAAACCTCAATACCATGCCTTCTATTGAGGCTAAAGGTAAGAAGGCACGGCTGGCTGCATCACTCTCTTGCAAATTTAATCTTTAGCTCAGGATAGTCAAGCACTTCTGTATTTTTTTTAAAATAGTTTTGTTAAAGGAAGAGTTCAGGACTTAGGGTCCCAAAGCTGAATTCTTGATTTACAGGAACACTCACGACTCGTAAATCACTAAACACCTTCTCGGCACGTTCGGTAATTCCCAACTTGGCCACCGTTAAGTGTCTGAAAATTCACACAGTGACATCACTGCAACATTCTCAAAACTATAAATCGTTAGTTTTGTATCGAGTCAATCTTTTCATTAAGAGAATGAATGATTGGAGAATGAATCAGGACAAATAAACATCAGGAATTCAACAAAACACCTGTGTCAACAAAATGTTGCGGTGACATCAATGTTAGAATTTCCGGACAGTTAACAGTGGCCATGTTGAGAATTTATCAAACATGCAGAGAAAGTGTTTTTAGTGACTGTAATGTCAGAAACATGAATGGCACAATGATTTTGAGCTTTTTAGGGGTCTGCAGTGTTCCTTTTAAAATGCCATAAAATAGTTATTCTGAAATAAATCGGTGTCACGAGAACTTACCTTATACACTCCTCAAAAAAGAACCATCCTTTATTTTTGAACAAGAAAATTCATATAAAGACAACTGTAAAGATCTTAATTGTATAGAGCAGGGGTGGCCAACCTGCGGCTCGCGAGCCGCATGCGGCTCTTTGCGTGCTCTTGTGAGCGGCTGGGGGCTTGGTTAAAAAAAAATTATATATAAAAAGAAATATACTGTTTATTGTTGCGTCAGTCGGTAACTGTGGTTTGTTTAAATGGTGTTGCCGTGGCTAGCTGTAAATCATGTATTGACAATGCAGGGCAGGTGCTGCTAGTCAGTGAGTGAATTCGCTATCCTCGCATCTGAAAATGACAATGTAAAGCGGTCTGTGTCAGACCTGCAGCTGTCACGGCACAGAGTTGAACAGAGAATATCTGATATTAGCAACTCCATTGAAACGCAGTTACATACAGACCTTGCCTGTATGTGCATGTGTTGTGTGGCTCTTTGCTATGGTGCAATTTTGTTTTTGCTCTTTATGCTGGACTGGTTAGCAACCCCTGGTATAGTTTAAACAATGTTTTCTACGCTTGTTCAATGACTAAATTGTTTTTATGAACATGGTACAGTTGTTAAGACTCACAACAGTTTACAGATTGTATGCAATTAAGGTCACAGTAATGAAAACTTAGGACACTAAAGAGAACTTTTTACTAAAAAAACACAAATGATGCCCAGGGTCCCTGCTCATCTCCATAAACTAGGGCTGCACGATATTGGAAATAAATTACATTGCGATATTTTGTTTCCCAACGATATATATTGCAATATTGCAAGCCAAGCCATCAATGTAGGCTACAGTCAATCATTACCATTCCATGATACTAATAATTTCACTAATAAACAAGCTTCATGCTCTATAAACAGAAAGCAGTACACATTTTTTTTATATAACAGCAGCTTTACACCAACCCCCGATTGGTTTATAAAAATATAGCTGAAAATATATATTTTTTACAATAGAACTTATAAGCATTTTGGTTCACAATCTTTTGTTTTTAAGTCAACTTTTTTTGCCAACGTGCCAAAGGAAAACAGTGTTGGTCATCATCATAATCATGGGTAACCAAATGCGACGGCGTGTAATTGCAACATATCTTTACGATATGAAACATTATGAAACGATATTGCATTTGTTATTTCTTTCAGTTGTTGACAGCCTTTCTGGTAACGTGTCACACTGGCAAAGGCATCGCAAATAGTGTTTTGTTTTGATTGACATCCGAGATTAGATTTTGTACTCGTCGTAAATAGCTTTGTGGTGCCGTTTTAAGTGATCAGACAAATGGGTGGTTTTTCCTTGTTTTGTTACCACAACTTTATAACGCTCCTGACAAAGTACCTGTTTTTGGTCATCCTATTTTTTGTAGCCGAAATAGTCCCAAAGATTTTGACCTTATTTTTGGTATGAAACCATCCTTTTTTAACTGCGTAATGCGTATCCTCTTCGTCACTCATCTTTCGCTAGTACAGGTCTGCCAGTGACAGAGAATGTTGGCTGTGAGCAGCGGCACAACAACCAATCACAGCGAACCAATCACTGTGCAGGCATGCGAAGCGTGCATGTCATCCCAGCAACAAACCATACAACAAACTTGCGTAAACTGTGGTGCTACCTATACTGTCATTGGGTGCTACCCGTCTTCACATCGCATGTTCCGGCGATGTGACTATCGCACATGCGCACATCGCGATGTTGATGCTAAAACACAACATTGTTCAAACCTAGTGCACATTAATGTCAAAAGCAACATTTTTATTCTCTACATGGCTTATAATATCGTCTCTCAAAAAACTAAACATATTAAGTGCAGTTAAGTGCCATATTACATTGCATTTCAGAATATGTTTTCTTTAAAAACAATAACAGCCTCAAACTAAGGCATACATTAAACATACATAAAATGATTTTCATTTGTGCAACTTAACTTTCAGAACTACAAGTTTCAACCGGAGACTGATTGGTATATATGCCTCTATGTAAATATTAGTTATACTCAACCTATTTTAATTGATACATTTGATTACAATGTCACACAGCTCTGTTACACTTATGCTAGTAGGTCGTTGGTCAGCTGTCTCTCCGTGAAGAGAAAATGAGAGAAATTGGTGCGCAACAATCAGCTGTTTTTAGTCAACAAGTCGGCTCAAGTCGGCTCTTTAGATCAAATTGTGGTCACCGCTATGTATTTTGTCTTTGTTTTTGGTAGTTTGTGTTTGGTGTAGTTTCATCATCAATACTATGGAATGGGTGATTAAATTGGACTAAATGTTTTCTTTTGAGATGCTGAAGCATTGACGTTGTGCTATAAGTTTGGTAAGCTAGTTTGATTTTGCACTACAGAGTTTTTGTTTTAATTACTTTTGAATGGATTTCAAACTTTGGACACTTAAGCCTGCAGTATACCAGCTGTTCTCAACCTGGCGCATGCCAAAGTAATGTTAAAATGATGTAGATTTTGCTGACGAGCGGGGATTTGGAGCACGTGATCCAAGGGCGTGCACCACTCTTTTTTCAGCGGCGCGCGACAAAGCGGAAATAGGAAGCATGGACGAGTTCAAGGGCACAATAAACAATTCATAATAACACAGTTAATGGTTTATAATAAAACTGTAAGTGGTTCATAACAACACAGTTAAGATAATCTTAGCCACTGTTGATATTAACGTCAATATTGTTGCCAGTTCTGCCATCGTTTACCGCAGTGGTCCTCAAACCCTTCCAAGGAGGGCGTAGTGTATCCAGGTTTTTGCTTTTACCTTGTTCAAGCCTGATGGAGTAGCTCACTAATTGGTTAGTATCTCCCCTCACCTGGCAGTCTAGGTCCTAATTATGCTCTAATTGAAGGGAAAGACTAAAAACCAGCGTACACTAGGCCCTCCATGGAAGGGTTTGAGGACCACTGTTTACCTTTTTCTTCTTCTAGTCCATAGAAATATCTAAGTCAGTAGCCTCTCTTCAATTGTGACACCTTTGTTCTGGAGAAGACTGCAACTAGTGTCACGAGCACCACGCACGAGTATGAATAGTTACGGCACTCCCATGACGTCACTTTTGTCAGTCGGCAACAGCTAGTATACTGCTACCCTGGTCCTACCAGACTCTAGTACGTACATTTCAGTTGTACAGAGAGTCTGGCCACTCTCCATTGACAAGCATTATCTTCCTTGAAGGCAGGTACTTTGTTGAAATTTAACTATTGGATCTGCCATAACCAATCGCTAAGTTTGGTTGTGACATACTACAACTCAAACTAGCGCAGGACATCAAAGTCATCGTTCTTAGCCACTCCCTCTGTTCGCTGATTAGACCGGTAAAAAATTGTTCTGAGAACCCAAGAACATGCCGCAAACCCAGATGTAGTACTGAAGAAAAATGAAGTACGTAGGATGGCGGAGCCAGGCTAGTATACTGCAGGCTTTACTGTCATTTTCTCCAGTCCGTTTCTTCTCTTAGCCCCTCACTATTCACACACTTTTTTTCATTTTGTAATCTGCGCCGTCAGTCTTCATGGCATGTGTCGCCAGCAGTGTCAGCCCGGTGTTCAACAGTAATAACCATCTGCGCGGAAACACCATGAGCGACACAACGTTGGTAACATTGATTAAACAAAGCTTCGAGGCAAATCATTTTGCATCAAGGTTTTTTAGTAATCGAATTATTCGACTTACTCAAGGAATCGTTTCAGTCCTACTATGCATATATTTTATATTGATGATAACGACAGTTTACTTCCTCTTTCAGAGACCATCTTATAAAGCTGTACTACTGTATTTATTACTATTTAAAAAAAGAAAGCAATTTAAATGTGGATAATGCTTCCCTGCAATATGAGGTGATTTGTTGCACACAAAACCAACACCTAAAATGCATAATCATTACCAAAAATGAGCCATGCGTGACTTGAAAAACACAATCACAACTAGGCTCGGGTATTGAGTATCGATTGGAACCGGGACTAGCTTTGCGATTTTCCCGGAATCGTTCAAAGGTTTAAATATCGATTTCTAGTTTCAATTCACAGTCCGCCGACCTGAAGAAGAAACCGCTGAACACCAACGAAGAAGCGTCCACTGGAAGTGTTGACATAACCGAGCGAGTCGAACATGGTTAGCAAGCATCAGGGGTCCAAAGTGTGGCTTCACTTTTCTAAACAGAACGGCAAGATTGTTTCGTGCATAGGATGGTGCACGTCAAACATGATAAAGCACCTCCCAGTTCATCATGGAGTACAAATAAATGAGTGCCCCGTCTTTGACGCGCTGCGCCGACCGTCCTCTGCTTCCTCTGGCTCTGGCTTCACCAGTGTGAAGCTAGCTTTTTTAGGGAGCCAGCTTCTTTAGTGGATTCCTAGCCTTTGGTAGTTTCGCCTTCAAAATAATAGCGCTTGATTCAACACGATAAACATTGCTTAAAAAAATATGGAAACATTACAAATTTCAGGCTCCGACCCCCAGGCTTGCACCGCAGTGACTGCACTGCAGTCTGAATCCGGTAAGTAAAACAATACTAATACAATAAATAATGTCTTTTAACATATTTTTTCATAGACAATTTACAACCTGAGATTGCTAACATTAGCCAGGCTGGTGACTCTACGACTCCGCGATGTGCTGGTGTTTATATTCAAGTTCATAGATTTGATATTTATATTGTAGTTGAAAACAGCCCTGTGAGAAATTCAGAGTAAAGTTCATAAAAAGTAAAAAGTTCATAGAATTAAAATTGATGGAGAAAGACAGGCTATTTCCTTCAGAAAGACCATTGGTTAGCTAGCTCATTTAAAATATCCTCAACTTTTTTGACCCTGCGTCTTAAAATAATCCGAATCGAGAATCGTTGGAAACCGGAATCGATACAAGGAATTGGAATCGGAGTCGTTCAAATTCAAACGATACCCAACCCTAATCACAACTCTATTTTCCTAATAGCAATTCTCTAGGAGAGTTCAAATGGCGAAATACGAAATTGCTTTTCTCATTCCTATTTTCATGTAGCCTAATATTTGTAAAATTATAGGTGCATATTTTAGAATCCTCAAGGAAACGCACACATTTAAGTGTATTACCGAATTAAGGCTGCAAGTTATTAGGCTGGTCACTACATACTGTAGTATCGCATGAATTAATAATACACATTCGGGAAGGAAAGACAAATGTCGGTAGTTTGCAACACTTCTGGGTGAACAAAATAGTGGAAGTTCTGACATACGTTAAGAAATGTAATTTAAAAGTGCTTAGTGCAAATGCAAACACATGTGTTTCTCTCATTTTAGCTAATTAGGAAAAGGAGACAAACTATTGACAACATTTTATAATAAATATTACACATTCTTGACCTGCAATGTAAATGATCTTCTGGATATTTAGGAACATTTACTTTTCTATATTTGAATTGGCTGATCAACATCTACTACTTGAATCAGTACTTGTATTGGCAAGTACCCAAAATAAAATACTCTTTACTTGTAAAGTTGTTGCTTGTGAGTAGGGATCGACCGATATGGATTTTTTAGTGCCAATACTAGGGATGCTTTACAGTTTAACCGTTAACCGAAAGTAAAACATTTGACCAATTAATACTACAGGGCTCAACGTTAACAATTTTTAACCCGGGCCAGTGGGTTTGAAACTTACTGGCCCCAAGACAATTTTTACTGTCCCGTCCCCCCCAAAGTCGAAATTTATAATTGTTACAACAAAACCAAAGACTTAGAAGTTATATTATTCTTTTAACATTTTTAACCATTTATTAAACACATCCTGGATATAAAAACAACAAAAAAGAAATCACATTTCTAGTGATTAAAAAAATAAGTCAGCAAAACAATTTACTTTTAACGTCAAACATGACATGCTCTCTTCCCTAATGACAGCCATCTCTGCACAACTCTGTCTGGCTTAAACTGTAAAGCCTCTGGTCCCTCAATTAAAAAAGACAATTTTCTCAGCCAAAATTCATCCAGCCCTAATCAGCCATGTCCGTTATTAAATCGCAAAATAAAACATCTCTAGAATGGTAAAACCGTAGAGGCCAAGTCATTTAACATTTTTTAGAATGGTATAATATTGATTATCAAAACACACCGCGGTATGCAGATTGATAAAATATAATTGTCTTTCTGGCAGGTATCGTTGACAAGGTATTGACGATCAAAGTCCCATTTTTATAAAAAGATTTAAAAGCTTTATTAGCAGAGGTAAGTCTATACACCCACATGTACACAGAGAAAACGTTAACTATAACATAAAATCTTGCCAATTAGCTAAATGTTTATAACCATTATCTGCCCATCCTAAAAATAATCAATAAAAGTATCTAGCTACTTACCTGTGACACACCACATCAGTATGATACTGATACCCCAAGTCGACACAATTCTTCTGTTGCAGTTCAATTGCCCGAGGGAACGAGGCGAACGGCTGGTCCGTCTTTATTACGTGATATGCGGTTGTTATAAGTCGTGCAATCACACTATGGGCATCTGCATTCAAATTCATAAACAGCATGGTCAACGGCCCGGAAGATGGATCGTCAAAGACCCGCTTAGCTGTCACGCAAACCAGGCGCTGTCTGCTATTAGTATGGATGGTCAGGGATTGTTTTCGAAAATTGTTATTGCCTGTGTAAAAAGATCCACTTTTGTCTGCTTTAGACGGAAATATACAACAGACGATACAGTGCATTTTAGTTCCATCAAAGTCAACCCAGGTAAATAATTTTTTCCACTGAGGTAAACAAGTTCGCTTTTGTTTGAGCTCGTAGCTCTCCTTTGCTGCTGAATCTTCACTTCAGTGTCTCGCGCCAGTTGTAATTTGACAGTCACTACTCAACTCTTGATTGGCCAACAGTGCGCGAGATGCAAAGATATTTACCCATGTAGCAAATAGCAAAACGTATGCAGGATGTTAAGTTTTAGAATGCAATTTTTTTTCTTCAATCATTCCTTTGCAGTGGCCCGATCGGGACAGTGAGTTGCTAGTCTAACTGTCCCAACGTTACTTTTTACTGGCTCCGGGCCATCGGGCCATCGTTATTGTCGAACCCTGATACTATCAGTTAAACGGTTAAGAAGTTTTTTTTTTTTTACGTATATATAGCCTATATTAGTTAAATCACGTGGCGCATTGACACGCGCAACCAGAGCCTGGCACTTTGTTTTGAAAGGTGGGGAGATTGAATAAAAACTGTTGTTGTTATTATTATTATGACTCATGGTCCATCCATACAAATAAAAGTAATGAGGAGCGAAATATACCGGCTGCCTGTTTTGCGTCTGCAACGCATTCTTCATTTAAAATGACAACCCTTGGACATTTATGATGACTGTGATATTAACTTGCGCTTTCATTTTTTCATGTACGTATAACGCTATCGTATTGGGAAGCATATATTATTTTATCGGCTATAATTCATCATGCTCCTGATGCATTATAACCGACAAAATAATGTTACCTTAAAAACAACACACACAGTGATTGACAACCCGCACTTTATTTTCAGAGAGGACCGTATTGGTAATTTCAATTAAATGGATGCGCTCGGCAGATATTGTTAAGTTAGTATAATGCATAGCAAGCATTATCAACATTTTGTTTTGTGTTAATGAAATATAGCCCTTATTTGCAGTAGGCCTCCTGTAAGCAACAACCGTGTTCCAGATTGTACAGAAACGTATAACGCTATCGTATTGGGAAGCATATATTATTTTATCGGCTATAATTCATCATGCTCCTGATGCATGATAGCCGACAAAATAATGTTACCTTAAAAACAACACACACAGTGACTGACAACACGCACTTTATTTTCGGAGAGGACCGTAATGGTAATTTCAATTAAATGGGTGCGCTCGGCAGATATTGTTAAGTTAGTATAACGCATAGCAAGCGTTATCAAATTTGTTTTGTGTTAATGATATATAGCCCTTATTTGCAGTAGGCCTCCTGTAAGCAACAACCTTGTTCCAGATTGTCACCGACTGTTTTCATTCTATAATTTCACAACTCGGTAAACACTGCATCAAGCTACTTTTCTTTGATTGAAAACAGAAAGTGAAAACGTCTACGACAAATTTTATGCGAAAATATTTTGGTTGGTGTGGACTTTAAGCCAGTGTAGTTTGGTGAAACCAAACGTTGACACAGCTTTAGTATGAAACTAACTAGTTTCATCGTATCGTTTAGTGTGGACTTTGCACCCGAGTGAACTTATACGCAAAGCTAGTGCACCCGGCAGCTGTTGTTGATCTGTTCTGTATGCTGTTTAGACATTAAAACAAATCCGTAAAAAAAATGTTTGTATATTTAACGGGTTACAGACAATCGTCAATTTAATTTTTTATTTAAAGCCAATTGAATCTTATAATCTTATCAGTTAACAGTTAATAATCGGTTAACGAGTTCCAGTTGTCGGTCAGGAAAATTACCCGAAATGAGCATCCCTAGTAGGTATTATTTTACACGAACATGACAATGAATTTGATGTTATGCTGGCTCCCCTGAAGTTTTGTCCCTGGAGGGCTCAACGTCTTCGGTGCTACCATTGATAGCTGCAGGCAACTTTTAAGTTTCTATTTGCATATCACGTTGCAAATATTACAGCGAGTTGTCTGTTTGAGAAGCTGTTTCCTTAGGTTTGACGTGTTGCCATGCTAGCTTTCTATATCACATCGCAAATATTACAAGTGTTGTCTCTGGCTGTATCAATTTTAGAAAAGTGTAGCCACACTTCTGACCGCTTTCGGCTCCAATATCATCCAACTGCAGCCACAAATGGGCGTTCTCGTGCTGGTGGGGGTTCCCGTTAGGGATGGGCATTCGATTAAACTTTCTTCGTCGATCGTCGGGAGAATTAATGATTGACTATCGATTAATCATTAATTTTTTATATTAAAATTAATTAGTTGTTTAACTTTTTATAAATAAATCCAATGAAAATATAAAAATACAGCGTGTTTTTCCTTGATGAGATCTTCATTACAAGAAGAACAACTTGTGGCAGTTAAACTGGATGTTTGGTTAG